>JAJIBD010031251.1:0-7500 GCA_021461705.1 Cryptotis parvus
GAATTTGAAACTATTTTTGGTGATAAAATCTTTAGTGACTCTGCAAAAGATTGTCTGAAGGAATGCTATTTGCTATAAAAGTCAAAGGGTACTGGTCACCCCTCCGTATTTTGTGTTAAAGCTGCTTAAGGTATATACCATTTTAGGAAAAATAAACCAGCAATAGTTCAGCCCTTCAAAACTTTGTGAGTATTTTAATTCCTAAATAAAATTTAGGATGCTATTTTCCTGCACCCTGAGAAAAAAATAAATTGAAAAATATACTGGACTGATTGGCTTTAATGCTAGAATTGTATCAATAGTTGTTCCTTTTGTCTCAATTTTAAAGAATATTTTGTAATTAAAAGCAATTTATTGGCTAACAAAATTTGTTATAGCTTTGACATCATTTCTATAAATAATTTATTAATTATAATGTATAATACCTGAGTAAAGTAGAAATGATAAGTAATAAAACAATGAAAACTAAAAAGTCAAGAAAAATAAATGTTTGACCTGAATATTCGGGCTATAACCACAACAATCCTGCAAACCCTGCTACAGCTTTATCATTTAATTTTATTTAATGTTGTTTAACAATTACTTTATTTAATGTTCAACAATATTTAGGTGATTAAATTTTTTCAGAAGAAACCCTTTTACTTTCTTGTTTTGGGGGCAAAAATCCAATGGTGAGGAGTAAGAGTTATTCCTGGCTCTGGGTGGCAAGGGTAAATCAACAGAACACAAGGTGGTAGGGTCACAAACAAAGGCATCTTGAATGGTTTTGCTGAAACCCAGTGCTTCAACCATTGAAATATCTCTAGCCCTAACCCATTTTTCATAAAAGAAGTATTCCTAATAGCAACTCCATATCTGTTGAAATTTATGATGAGGTTATAGCACACATAAGTCCATCACTTTAGAAACTACTGATGCTTGCTTACTTCTGTTTCCACCATACCTACACTGGCCACAACTTTTGAAGCCAAAACCTAACATTAGTGTATGAAATTTAGAATTAACTTCTTGGAATTAATCAAATTTTAATCTTAGTGTTTTACTGCCTTGAATTACAGATGTAGTGAGTGGATTATTAATAGGGGTCTAAAATAACAGAGTCTACGTTTCAGAATAGTTTCAATTGACTTTGCCAATATTCAGCATAACAATCACTATCTTTGCAACTAAGAGCCTTCCAAAATATACTCTCGGAAAGATGGCTTGAAAATCAAAATGATGCTTTGAATCAATGGCTGCAAAAACGATATCATATTAATAAATATCGAAAGAACTTTAGGCTCCCTGCGACATCTGTTATCACCGTTCTTACGAGGACAGCTCTTGTCAGGCGGCTGTACCATTTAAATGCAAAAGTGGTTCTGAGCAGTAGGTATCAACATTATGCTTAAGATATTCAGTAAGTTATATTTTACAATGTTCTCCATTCTGAGGTGTTATTTCATTTATTGAATGCACATGGGTGTAGTATAATCGTATAATTATGTATCGGAGAAGAAAGAAGCAGCAATGTCTTCCAGCAAGAGTCTCCAAGTACATTAACTACAGCGAAGTAGACACATGTTTTTTGAAGCTTTGAAGCCCCGGCGCGCCTCTTTGAGTTGGCATCTTTTTCCAGTAGGATGAAGCATTTCTGCAATGAAGATTTGTTTAGTGTAGCCACTTTCAGCCATGATCTTAGCTACAATTTTCTGTCTGACCTGAACCAATTCTGCATCAGCAATTCACTACTTCACCTAACATACCAATGTCAAAGGGCAGACGTTTACAATTCTTACCTTAAAAACAAAAATGAACCTAGCTAAAAACTTCTGTAGCTTCCTTACCTCTTTATCTACAGACAATAAAGGATTTTGTCCTTTGACTTAACGAAATATTGTGGTTGATTTTATATATCCTAGACAACAGACACAGCATCCATTTTATCCGTGATTAGGGGGAACCCCTTTCTTTTGGCATTTATAAATTTAATGGAACAGCACATTTGATTTTCTTCAAATGGATTTAAAAAAAAATGATTTTATGTTACAATTATTTCACCTTATCACTTTGAGTGCCCAAGACCCTTGACCGCAGTCTTTCTTATACCATTTCAAATCCATAACTGAAACACTATTGCAACCATGTTACTTTAACTGAAACAGAAAGATACTTTAAATCTGCTCTTGTCAGGGAAGTGGACTGAAAAGGTAGAAGAGGTCTAATAGACTGTGACGGAGAGATACTAACACTTTGATGGTAAGTGTTGCATGGTAACATAATAACCCTAACTTTTTGCTTTATTTATTTTTAATGTGCTTTTACCACTGTGAAAAAACAATTGCAAAGAATTTATGATTAGGTTTCAGTCACACACTCAGGATGGTTGTTCCCTTTACCAGTTCACCCATCCATCACAAGTGTCCCCAGATTCCGTTCCCTCTCACCTCAGCCTACCTCATTGGCGGGGACTTCTACTCTCACCCTTTGCACCTCTCCTTCTCTCAAATACTCCCTTTCTCTTATCTACCTTTGTGCACAACCAGCCAAGCGCAATTATAAAATTTACCTACAAATAGATGGCCATGGGGACTACCATGCTGAGTGAAGTGAGTCAGAAGAAAGGACAGATACAGAATGACTGCATTCATTAATGGGATATAAATATATACCTCCACCAGACCAGACTATCACTAGCCAGCAAATTCTTTATTTAGAGTTGAATAAACCAGTATGCCACCCACACGACAAGCCCAGCAAGCTGCTCATGTAGTATTTGATATGCCAAATACCAGTAACATTTATATTAAGGGTCATTCCCGTGACCTAATATAGTAGCTAAGAGGCTCTTTTATAATTCTGGAACAGCTTGGATGCCTTTTGGGCTCTACTAGCATGAGATCTGGGAAATATGGAGGTATTACTGGTGCCCAATCACAACAAGTAGATGAGTAACGGGAGAAGATAGTGATAGTGATAGAAATATATCACGAGTGTTTTGCTAAGTGTTAGAAATGTACGTCATGGCAGAGTAGAACTCACCAGTTAATATATACCAGAGATTTAAATGATAACACTAAATATCTGCAGGGCTAGCCGCAATGAAAAAGAAAAGGGAGAGAGATGCAGAGACATAGATAAAGAGAGACAGACAGAGAGACAGACAGACCAGACAGAAAGAGAGAAGAAAAAGGGGGAACCTGCTGTTTAGGGCCGTCTGGGAGAGAAGGTATGGGTACATTATTGGTGGGAATGGGGCACTGGTGGAGGATTGGGTGCTGGAAAACTGTGTGACCAAGAACTAATTATGAACACCCTTTCTAAGTGCATGTCTCACGATAGTATAAAAATAAAATTTAAAAAAAATAAAGCAACCCCATATCAGGGAAGAAATCACACCATTAAACATATATGCACTCAGCAGGCCAGCAAAATACCTAAAAAAACAACTATTAATAGACTTCAAGACATTGATAACAACACAATTGTAATTGGAGACTTCAACACTGCTCTATCACCCTGGAAAGATCAACAAGATTAAACTTACAAGGAAATACTGCCCCTAAAAGAAGAGAGAAAGAAAGAGGAGGCTGGTAGATATACACAGGGCATTTCATCCCCAAGAGCTGAATACACTTTTTCTTCTCCAGTGCACATGGAACATAAAAATAGATCACATGCTGAGCCATAAATCATACCTCCCTAAAATCAAGATGACTGAAGTTGTACCAACTATTTTTTAGGACCATGATGCACTGGAAATAGAAAGTTATTAGTACACAAAAATGGAGACCAATACCCAGAAGTACCTGAAACTAAAAAGAGCTCACTGCTGAACAACCATAGGACATAAATAAAGTAAATCCAAGAATTTCCTGGAACAAATAGGACTGAAGACACGAGTTACCAGAACTTGGTAGGATACAGCGAAAGCAGTGGTAAGAGAACAAGTTCATAGCTCTTCAAGCATTCATCAGAAAAGAAGAAAAAGACCATCATAAACAGTCTGACCTCACAAAAAGATCTTGGAGAAGTGATCAGCAAAGGAGTCAACCCAAGCAGAAAAAGAAATAATAAAAACTTAGAGCAGAAATCAATGGAGAGTGGAATGTCAAAAAACAATCCAGAAGATCCACAAACCAAAAGCTGGTTCTTTTTTAAAAAAATAAACAATGGGGGCCGGAGCCATAGCCCAGCGGGTAGGCGTTTGCCTTGCCTGTGACCAGCCTCTGCCACCCTAGGTTCGATCCCGGTAGCCCATATGGTCCCGAGCACCGCCAGAGTGATTCCTGAGTGCAGGCCAGGGGGTAGCCCCTGAGCATTGCGGGTGTGACCCAAAAAGGCAAAAAAAATAATATAAAAATAAAATAAAAAATAAACAAGATTGACAAACCACTTTCAGAACTTGTAAGATAAGGAATAGAGAACCCAAATAAATAAGAGAGGAGCAAATAAAGAGAACTCAAAAGTACTGGAAAATAAAAAGAAAGAACCCAAGTAAAGAACCCAAGTACCTGGAAACTAAACAGCTCACTGCTGAACAACCAGCAAGTCATAAAAAGAAATCAAGAAAATCAAAGATTCCTAGAAACAAATGAGAATGAAGACACTAATTACCGAAGTTTGTGGGATGCAGAAAAAAGCAGTGTAAAAGAGCCCAGTTCATAAATAAGCAGAATCAGAAATGAAAACGGGGACATCACAACAGAAACCACAGAAATTCAAAAGATCATCAGAGATTACTATGAGAGCCTGTATGCCATGAAACAAGAGATCCTAGAAGAAATGGACAAATTCCTGAATTCCTCTAGCCTCCCAAGACTGCAACAAGAAGATTTGGAATACCTCAACAAACCTATCTCCATCGAGGAGATGGAATCGGTAATCAAAAGTCTCCCCAAACACAAAAGCCCAGGCCAGATGGATTCACCAGTGAATTCTACAAAACCTTTAAAGAGGACCTACTCCCAATCTTTTTTAAGATCTTCTGGCAAATTGAAGAAACAGAAACACTCCCCAAATAGCTTTTTACGAGGCACATATCACCCTGATACCCAAAGCAGACAGAGATGTCACAAAAAAGAAAACTACAGACCAATCTCCTGATGAATACAGATGCTAAGATCTTCAACAAAATACTAGCAAATAGAATCCAAAGAGTCATCAAAAAGATTATACACCATGACCAAGTGGGATTCATCCCGGGAATGCAAGGATGGTTCAACATCCGCAAGTCAATCAACATAATACATCATATCAACAAAAGAAAAATAAAAACCATATGATCATATCAATAGATGCAGAGAAGGCATTTGACAAGATTCAACACCCGTTCATGATAAAAGCTCTCCGTAAAATGGGGATTGAAGGAACCTTCCTCAAGATAATCCAGGCCATCTACTACAAGCCCACAGCGAGCATCATTCTCAATGGGGGAAAAACTGAAAGCCTTCCCCTTAAGATCAGGGGACAAGACAAGGCTGCCCACTCTCACCACTTCTATTCAATATAGTACTGGAAGTACTTGCCATAGCAATCAGGGAAGAAAAAAGACATTAAGGGCATCCGGATAGGAAGGGAAGAAGCCAAGTTGTCACTATTTGCAGATGACATGATATTATACCTGGAAACCCAGAAACTCTCTACCAAGAAGCTCCTAGAAATAATACATTCCTATAGTAGAGTGGCAGGGTACAAAATCAATACCCAAAAGTCAATGGCCTTCCTATATGCAAACAGCGAAAGAGAAGAAAGGGACATTAAAGAAACTATCCCATTCACAATTGCGCCGCAGAAAATCAAATACCTAGGAATCAGTTTGACAAAGAATGTAAAGGATCTCTACAAAGAAAACTACAAAACGTTACTTCAGGAAATAAAAAGAAGACCTGAGGAAATGGAGACACATTCCCTGCTCATGGATTGGAAGGATTAACATTATCAAAATGGTAATACTCCCTAGAGCTTTATACAGATTCAATGCGGTCCCTATAAAGATACCCATGATGTTCTTCAAAGAAATTGAACAAACACTCCTGAAATTTGTATGGAATGATAAACCCCACGAATAGCTAAAGCAATCCTTGGGAAAAAGAAGATGGGAGGTATCACTTTCCCCAACCTCAAGCTCTACTACAGAGCAGTTGTAATTAAGACAGTGTGGTATTGGTATAGAGACAGACCCTAGACCTATGGAATAGAACTGAGTATCCTGAAACACACTCTCAAATATACAACCACTTAATCTTAGATAAAGGAGCAAAAAATATTAAGTGGAGCAAAGAAAGCCTCTTCAACAAATGGTGCTGGGAAAACTGGGCAGCTACGTGTAAAAAATGAACTTAGACCTCCTTCTAACGCCATGCACAAAAGTCAGATCAAAATGGATTCTAGATCTCAACATCAGACATGAATCTATAAGGCACATCGAAGAAAACATAGGAGAAACGCTCTACGACATCGAAACGAAAAGTATCTTTAAAGACGACACACCACTGACCAAGCAAATGGGAAGCAAAGATAAACAAATGGGATTATATAAAATTGAAAAGCTTCTGCACCTCAAAAGAAAACGGTGACCAAGATACAAAGACAATCCACAGAGTGGGAAAGGATATTCACCCAATACCCATCTGACAAGGGGTTAATATCCAGGATATATCAGGCACTGGTAGCACTTCACAAGAAAAAAACAGCCAACCCCATCAAAAAATGGGGAGAAGAAATGAACAGAAGCTTCCAAAAAGAGAAGAAATTCGAATGGCCAAAAGGCATATGAAAAAATGCTCTTCATCTTTAATCATCAGGGGAGATGCAAATCAAAACAACAATGAGGTACCATCTCACACCACAGAGACTGGCACACATCCAAAACAGCAAGAACAACCGGTGCTGGCGTGGATGTGGGGAAAAAGGGACTCTCATCCACTGTTGGTGGGAGTGCCGACTGGTCCAGCCCTTTTTGGAAAACAATATGGGCATTCCTCCGAAAAACTAGATATTGAGCTCCCATTTGATCCAGCAATAGCACTCCTGGGAATATACCCTAGAGACCGAAAAACACATAGCAGAAACACTATCTGTACTTCTTTATTCATCTCTGCTATTCACTATAGCTAGAATCTGGGAAACAACCTAAATGCCCGAGAACAGAGGACTGGCTAAAGAAACTGTGGTTCATCTACACTATGGAATACTATGCGGCTGTCAGAAAGGATGAAATTATGAAATTTACCTGCAAATGGATGGACATGGAGACTATCATGCTGAGTGAAATTAGTCAGAAGGAAAAGGACAGATATAGAATGACTGCATTCATTAATAGGATATAAATAGATACCAGTGTTTTACTAAATGTGGGAAATGGTAATGGCAGATTAAAACTCACCATTGAATATACACAAAGAGACTTAAGTGATAAACTCTAAATATCTGCAGGGCTAGCCACAATGTGAAAAATAAGAGAGAGAGATGCAGAGACAGAGAGACAGAGAGAGAAAGAGAGGAAACTGGGGTACCTGC
>JAJIBD010031251.1:10000-28598 GCA_021461705.1 Cryptotis parvus
TTATCCTTATCCTTACCCTTCTCCTCCTGCTCTTCCTCCTCCTTCTCCTCTTCTCCTCCTCCTCCTCCTTTTCTTCTTTTCTTCTTCTATTCTTCTTCTTATACACATTGTGACTTGACCTACATACAATTAGGGGATTATCATGTAAATCCTTTGCCTATATTCAATGCTCAATTCTAGTTTGGTGTTACCTGTTTCCAACAATTAGTAGAAAACTGGTATAAATTCTATATCCTTCAAATAAATGTGGTCATTCTCTATCTGTCCTTATCCTTCTGACTGATTTCACTCAGCATGAAATTGAGTGTCCATGTCCATCTGTTTATAGGTAAATTTCATTACTTCTTTTTCCTGAAAGCTGCACTAATATTCCATTGTATAGATGTAAAAGCTTCTGCACCTCAAAAGAAATAGTGACCACAATACAAAGACAGCCCATAGAATGGGAAAGAATATTCAACCAATGCCCATCTGATAAGGGGTCAATATCAAAGATATACAAGACACTGGTTAAACTTTACAAGAAAAAAAATCATCCAAACCCATTAAGAAATGGGGAGAAGAAATGAATAGAAATTTTGACAAAGAAGAAATTCAAATGTCCAAAAAGGCATATGAAAAAATGCTCTTCATCATTAATCATCTGGGAGATGCAAATAAAAACAACAATGAGATATCCTATCACGCCACAGAGACTGAAACACATCCCAAAAGAGCAAGAACAGCCAGTGCAGGCACAGATGGGGGAGGACTCTCATTGTTGGTGGGAATACTGAGTGGTCCAGTTGTTTTGGAAAACAATATGGACATTCCTCCAAAAAGTAGATTTTTTGTGCTCCCATTTGACCCAGCAATACCACTCCTGGAACTATAGCCTGGAGACCCAAAACACACACAGCAGAAAAACCATCTGCACTTCTGTATTTATTGTAGCACTATTCTTCACAACCAGAATCTGGAAACAAGCGGCATGCCTGAGAATAGACAACTGGATAATAAAATATTTTAAATAGTATTTTTACATTTACTTTTTTGTGCAGAGTCTGAACTTTTGGCCTACTACTATTTTCATCATGCTTTTTCCACTAAGCTTACTAATTTATAGCTTCTGATGTTAAGTGATCCTTTCTTTCACTTGATTCAAAGACATGTTAAGATTGTTATTGTTATCATTTCAATCTATTCATATTTTTATTTCTGTAAATAGAGAGGCTTAAAGAGGAGGTGACAGATGGGGAAAAAACAATTGGTGAAACCACTGATATTCAGTGTTCTGTTTTTGATCTTTTATTGATGTAGCTTCTGAACTGTCACTGCAGTAACAGAAAAATCACTAATTGCTAATCACCCAAGACATTCATACTCATAATACTGAAGAAAATACTGAAGAATGACCAAAATGTATCAGAAACACACTGAGTCCCTATAATGGAAAAATATCATGCATGTACTCTAACTTATGTGAAATTGCCCAAAAAAAATGTAATGCCTCCCAGGAATGTAGTTCAGAATTAGACATTTGCTTTGCATATATAAGGCTCTAGGTTGGATCCTTGGTATCACAAAACAACAACATACAGCAAAGCATAATATAGTGAAGTACATTGAAATTAGGTATATCTGTAGTACTTCTCTTAGCTTTAAGTAATTTATTATAACTATAGACACTAATAAATATAAATATTTGTGGTGCCAGGAATTGAATATGAGATTCATGCATACCACTTAAAAGCTTGATTAATTCCTGAGCAAGTGTCTGTGTATTTTGCTTGATTTTCTGTATGTTGCATTTTTTATAGAACATCTTACAAGAGAAAAATGGAAGGAAGTAAGGAAATAAGACATGACGAAGAAAGCTGGAATACTAATTTCAGAGTCAAACAAAGATTATGATGGGGAACAGTGAAAGCACATATGTCAAAAATGTCATCAAAATAAAAAAATCCTGTTCTTCCATGAAAGTTGACAATGTATTAACTTTTAAGAATATATAAATTTTCTATTGCAATAACAGATTTCAAACATAATAAGATTACTTTCTCAATTTCTCAGTACTTAATAAAAGATGCCAGTAAATATTAATAAAGAAGTAGCAGTATAATAAAAAATAAAACATGGGCGGAGTGATAGCCCAGCGGGTAGGGCGTTTGCCTTGCAGGCGGCCGGCCCTTGCCGGCCTGGGTTTGATCCCGGCATCCCATATGGTCCCCAGAGCACCGCCAGAGGTAATTCCTGAGTGCAGAGCCAGAAAAAACCCCTGAGTATTGCTGGGTGTGATCCAAAAGAAAAAAAAAACCCAAAAACAAAAATAAATAAATAAATAAATAAAAAAAAACACATAAAATGAGAGGACATGGTCAAATAGGACAGTACACAATTATATAATTAATAACAGCAAATTGTTAAGCAAAAAAACCTTGAGGTTAAATTAATTTCAATGAAATAGTAAATGCCTAAAATCAAGGGTAAAAAAAAGGTTTTTGGGCACTTGAGATGTTCCCAGATTTTATTTTGGCATTGTGAATAGTGCTACAACGAATATACTAGTGCCGATGTTTATATGTCTTTTCTGCATTATAAGTTTGGGCTCTTAGGGTATATTCCAAGCAATGTAATTGCCAGGTCATATGAAAGACCAATTACTAATGTTTGAGCAATTCCTATATTGTCTTCCAAAAATGGCTGGGCCAGATGACATTCTCACCAGAACGGATGAGGATCCATTTTTTCCTTGCATCAATTCCAGCACTTATTGCTCTGTTTGTTTTGATGAGTGCCAGTCTCTTTGGTATGAGGCGATATTTTATCATTGTTTTGATTTGTTTCCTTATTATTAGTAATATAGAATAATTTTAATATGCCTTTTTTATCATTTGTATTTTTTCTTTGAGGAAGTTTCTGTTATCTCTTCTCTCCACGTGCCCAAGAACACATGACTGGATTAAGAAACTATGGCTCATATAAACAATAAACTACTCAGTCATAAGAAAAGATAAAGCCATGCAATTTGCTGGCGCGCGTGAATGGACCTGAAGTGTATTGTGCTGAATAAAGTGAATCAGAGGGATAGGGACAGACATAGAGTATCTCACTGATGTGTGGAATATAAAGAAACATAATAACAGTATAACCAATGCCAAAGACAATAGAAACAAAGAGAGGGAAATTATTCACTGGGACGAAGCTTTCCACTGTGGGGAGAGGGAGAGTTCAGGAAAGGGCCCACTTTGACAATGATAGAGCGAAATTGTCACAATGGAGGAGGACTGGGTATTGACGGGAGATAAAGGATATGTATGATACCCTATCAGTAGTGCTGTTTGTAAACCCAGAGCCTAAAAAGAACATAATAAAAGAAAACAGTGCACACCATAGAGGCCTACTGGGAGGTGGGGCTAACTGTGGACATTAGTGGAGGGAAGTGAACGTTGGTGAAAGGATTGGTGTTGTGGAGCACTGTAAGCTAAAACTCAATTATAAATAACTTTGCAGCTTTGTAATACATGATTCCATTACAAACGTATTATAGAGTGATACCAGATATCATAAGCAGCATTATATATATATATATATATATATAGTAAAGATTTTAGAAAATTAAGAAAAATAAAATAAGGATGAATTTGTCCTTTTGTGCAAAAAAAAACTGAAATTTAGGTGATGTATGACAATGAAGGGCTTCTATGTGTTAAATGATATGGCAAGATACAGTATCCATAAGTCTCTTCTGGAAAAGAAGAGCAAAAGTACAGCGAGTGAGTTGCTTGTCTTCCATGCTATAGTCAGTGTTTTTTTTTTTTTTTGCTTTTTTGTTGGGGGAGGGGGCCATACCCGGCAATGCTCAGTGGTTACTCCTGGCTCTGTACTCAGGAATTACTCCTGGCTCTGCACTCCAGGAATTACTCCTGGCAGTGCTCGGGGGACCATATAGGGTGCCGGGATCAAACCCGGGCGGCATGGGGCGGCGCGTGCAAGGCAAACACCCTACCTGCTGGGCTATTGCTCCGGCCCCGCTATGGTCAGTTTTAATCCCTGGGGTGTCATATATGGCTCCCCTTGTCCCTTTAGGAATGATCCCTGAGAACAGAGCCAGGAGTAATACATGAGCTGTGCAGATATAGGCAACACCTGAACCTCACAAAAAAAATTCTATTGAAACTGCAGCGGGAATTCACATATATTATCAATCAATGGCACAACAGACTAAAAAATAACCTGGCATTTTTGAAAAATGAGTTTAGCAATAGATTCAAGTAGACCTAGAATTTTAGTACATATTTAGATTATCATTTAAAGACAAATGAATAGTAAATGGTGTTAAGATAAGTTGTCCATTTGGAAATATAGATTGAATTCAGGTATTTTCTTATATTTTTTAAAACAAAGATTTTGAATCACTTTATACATATATGGATGCATAATTGAATACAGATATGTGTATTAGGAGTATAATATGTCAATATATGCTCACAAAAGTAAGCACCTAAATTTTTATATAAATTTTAACCAGTTAATTTATAGTTAAATTCTAAAGAAAGCTACTAAAAATGCAATTCAATATAAAGGATAATTTTCTTATTAAAAAGACTACATAATATGAAAAAATAAGAAAAGTGGTGAATGATTTAATAAATAATAATGAAATAAATTTAATAAATAAATGAAATAATTCACAAAAATATAATAGAGCAAATTACTTAGAGAAGTGCATAAAAGATTATTTCAATTTCTTCTTTTGAGTATCAAATTGTTTATGTAGGATTGAGAATACACCCAATTAATATGAATGGAGTATTCACATACCCTCTATTGGTGGGTGGCTAAATAGCATAGGTTCTCATCAGCATTGTTGACAAAACCTATCAAAAAACAAGCCATTAAAGATTACATATAAGAATTAATCTTTAGGAGATTTTTCTAAACGATACCAACAGGAAAATAAAGATATTTATTTACAGAAGTGATCACTGTGATATGATATTGCTTGGTACTAAAAAGGTGGAAATCTTTTTTATAAAATGATATATAATAATATTTTAGATCAACAATTTTAGGAAAAAATGTAATAACAGAAAAATGCTAATAAAAGTATTAAAATATAAAAAAATCAAAGTATAAATTTACCTTTATCTCCCAATGTTATACTTTATATCAAATGTTTATATTGCATTATATATGCAAGTTTAGATATATTATGTACATACATATATACAATCATGTGTAGAATTGCATATATAAGCAAATGGCAAAGCTTAAAATGTTAGCAGTGGCAATCCCTTGCTTTTAAATTTATATATAGCTCTCATATCTATGTCCTTTTTAGTGTTTTTAAAAAGATACTGCTTTTCTTTCAAATTACAAATAGATGAAATAATTACAGAAAGAAATTAAGTTTTACACAAACTCAAAGCATTTAATCTAATCTGCAACCACTGAAAGGTTGTGATGTACCTGTCAAGTTGACAGGTAGGCATGTGGTGAAGGTTGGAGTGGAAGGAATATGGAACACTGGTGGAGGGAAGTTGACTGGTGATGGGATTGGTGTTTAAAATTATATGCCTAAAACACAAATGTCAATAACAGTACTTTAAAAAATATGGAACACACACACAAACTAAATTAAGTTGTGTTGCCCTTGGAATACAAAAAGACAACTAAAAGATAACAAGATTGACACTAAGAAAAGTATAACTTTTACTCTTAATTTGGGATATTTAGACATGATAAGTACAATCATGTCTTGGGAGACAAAGGTAAATTTATACTTTGATTTTTGATATTTGTAATACTTTTTATTAGCATTTTACTGTTATTACATTTTTCCTAAATGTTCAGCATAGCTTTGAATTTTAACTACAATCAAGTTTCAGATTTTCAGAAAGTACACTATCTACTTTAAAACCAACATCAAAAATAAAAAGCAAAGCATTTGTTTTGAAGGACTGGACACATAATCTATCACTGTATCACTGTCTTCCCGTTCATCATCGGATTTGCCCGAGCGGGCACCAGTAACATCTCCATTGCTCCAGGAATATAAGAGCCTCAAACCATTCCATCAGGTCATGGGAATGAGGTCTATAATTGTTACTGGTATCTGGCATATCAAATACGACACAGGTAGCTTGCCAGGCTCTGCCGTGTGGGTAGCATACTCTTGTAGTCATCTCAAAATCCAGCATTTATTGATGAACCGCACGGCCACAAGCAGCTGTGCGAGCCGACCTGTGATAGGCTGGTCTGCTGGGTGGAGTTCTGACGAGGGGAAGTCCGGATGTGGAAAATGGAGGTCCTCATGGACTGGGGGCTTCTGGCTTGTTGTAAGGCTCTGCTGGGGTGGCGGGCCAGGGCTAGAACCTGCCATCCCTCCCGGTGCCTCATGAGCGGCTGGGCACAGTGAGAGCCAGTAGACATTTTTACTGAGTCTTTGAAAATTCATGTTTCCCTTCTCAGACAAAGACATGTGGATGGTCAGTAGGCACATGAAAAAAATGTTCAGCATCACTTATCATTAAGAAATTCAAATCAAGATGACAATGAGATACCATCTCATACCAGTGAGAATGGTACACATCAAAAATAGTAAGAACAATCCGTGTTGGCAGGAATGTTGTGATAAAAAAAGAACTCTCATCCACTGCTGATGGGAATATTATCTGATACAACCTCTGAGATTAAATATATAGGGTGAGCTTTCATGAGAAGATCATGTCTTATGATCCAAACTATGTTCTCCATGCCAAGTTGATCGCTCTTCATCCTCCTGAGGGTCCTGGATGACCTGGAGGTCCGGTGGAGAGAGAGGGGTAGGTCCTGAGGAGTCCTTGTTCTGAGAGAAATGAAGAGGCAGCTTCTCGGGGCTGGAGAAGATGGATGACAGCCGGGTTCCTGCCTCTCTCGCGCTCTCATCTCTCTCTGTCTCTGTGTCTCTGGCATTAAGGGCCTTGTTTGAATTCAAACCCCACCCCCAGCAAGCCCCCTTCTACATTCTGAATAATAATCTATATTGTTATAATATAATAATCTATATTAATAAAAACTGTACAACCATTGCTATGGTTCAAAAGCAGTCCATTTACAAAATGAGTTCATGTTTATGCCCTAGAAATGTTTCATTCCAGACCACTTTTTATGCAAAGTAATTAAAGCATTTACTTGAGCCAAACTCTAATTATCAGCGCTACAGGAAACAATCATGTGCTCTATTTCTTAAAAAGAAAAATAATGGATTTTATAATCTTTTGTTCTAATGGTCCCCTTCCATTTGTATGGATGAAGGATTGAGTACACTGTATAAGATTATGTACCTATAAACTGTGGATTCATTATGGTATTTAGTTTCCTCTGCCAAACAGGGATTAGGGTAGAAGACAGTGGGTAGAGCTGGAGTGTTCAGAGGCAAGCATAAGCTTAGCCCCATGAGGTCAACATAGCAAGAAGGGCAGTGCAGTGTAGGAGTGCACGGAAGAGAAGAGCAGAAGGTCTGGAGACCCCTGGAATCATCACTGAGGCCCAGCAGGCCTGGGTGGAGGGCAGGGAGTTCACACTTCCCCTCCTTCAGTGTGATTCCTGGCTTAGCAAAATATTACTCTTGAATTTCAAAGCTGGGGACTTTACTTCTTCCCCCATACTTTACTAATTCAAAAAAAATTAGGAAGAAGATACACATATTTTCAGTTCAAGAAAAATACTTTCAAGGGCTAGAGAAATAGTTCAGAGATGCAGTGCTTGCAAGCGTCTTGTACTGATCAGATACGGTGCAACCCATATAATCCCTCCAGCACCACCAGGAGTGGCCCCCAAGCACAGAAGCAGGAGTAAGTCTGGGCACTGCCAGGGTGCTCCCTCCCATGCAAAGCAATTTCGCGAAAATGTAAATGCCTCATTGAAACAGACCAAACATGGTAAAAGGTTGTTTTTTTTAAGGCAGAAGAGAAAAATGCTCTCTAGTATTGGGATAGTCACTCGGGACCCCAACAATACCAGGGAAACAAGTTCCCTTCTACCTCTGAAGACAGCAGGGAGTGGATGAAAACTCAAGAATTCAGTGCAGTTTTTTAAAAGGCTTTACTGTCACAGGTTCTGATATACAATCCAAGAACAGGAAAAAAAGCCAGACTTTGGGTTCTCAGCTGGGCCCTGGCCAAGATGGCTGCCACCACGTGCTAAAGCCCAACAGGGAAGAGAATGGAGAGGAGAGGCAGAGAGCCAAGGGAAGCCATAATGGCAAAGAGCTTTTTCTCTTTTCTCCCAGCTTATTTTATAGCAGAAACCCACTAAGACTTTTCAGCCTGGCCCATTGTGGGCTGTACTATCTAGAGATAAAGTCAGGTAATGACCCTACTGAAATGCAGTACTTCAGATGGGCCTTTGCTTCACACATGCCAGAGCTGATTCAAACTCCCTAGTAAAGCTGGGAGGGACTGTAAGCTAAGTGGAGCTGGAGCTTAAAGTAGAGGTGCCACCCAAAACCTTAGGAACTGCAGTTCTAAGACCTGGCTGTAGCTATTAGTGAGGCTGTTTCTCGTGATCCTTTGCATTTATTTATTTTTGTTTTCTGTCTCTGCTGTGTTGTCTTTTTTTTTCTGTCCTTTTTTCCAAGGCGAAGGGATGGGGGGGTAGAGTCATGACCTCACCTGCCGGTCCTCAGATCTTACTCCCAATTCTGTACTCAGAATCATTCCTGCAATGCCGTGAACCATGAGTGGTGCTGGGAATTTCGAAAGCAGCTTAATTTTACCACTCTTCTAACAGGCCCCCTATCTTTGTTTTCGAAATGAATTTTTATTCAGGTTTGAACTTCAAAACATTAGCTCATCTATAGTGTTTTTTCTTTTTTATGATTTTGATTGCAGCTATTAATATTGTCATTGGAGTTTAAGTTCGTTGATTTTTCTTAATGTCTCGATTTCCTTCTTTATTAATAATTGTATGTGACTCATTGCAAACAATGTCTATGTTTTTTCTGAAATTTTTATGTATAATTCTCCTTTCATATTTTAATTTTAAAATTTCGTATTTGTTTAGATTCCTAGAAGTAGCTATCTAGGCAAGACACTCATTAGGAGATATAATGAAAAATATGTTCGCCATCCTCACCTCTTTGGAGCTGTTCGGGCATTCTCTTCTTTACGCCATCTAGCGTTCAACCTCTTTTCACCTATTGTATGCTAGATTGCAAAAAATCTATGACTGTGCCATAATGGAATTAATTTCTTCCCATCTCTTTCCTGAGATTGAATTTACCAAGTCTTTTTTGTAATTTTACTTGTATTCTTATTAAATTCCATCTTGTTTCATTTCATCTAAGAGTGTTTCCTTCCCTGACTATGTTATCACGGGATTTTAGTTTCTCTTGCAGTTTCCTGTGATCTAAACACTCATTACAGTGATTTTTTTCCTTGGGCCTCATTTTCGTAGCCTCTGCCCATGCACCTCCCAGGAAATCCTCAGTGAGTTCAGAGGCTACTCCTGGTGATTATCAGTCAACTGGGATAGATGATTCAATAGGTTTCCAAAATGCTGCAGTGCTACCCTGCAGTGCCAAGCACCACCTGGGCCACCCTGTCAGTGCTTGGGCCATTGAGGTCAGACTCAGGCATTCTCAAGACCTCCAGTACTCAGAGGACCATGTGGATACTGGGGATGAAACCCAGTGTGAAATTTTAAAATCTTTGGAAATCCTTTTTGCATCTTCACGATCACGATCACGATCTTCCCGTTGATCATCTATTTGCTAGAGCGGGCACCAGTAATATCTCCATATGTCCTGTCTCATGCCAGTAGAGCCAGGGGCATCAGCTTGCTACAGGAACATAAAGAGCCTCAAACCATTATATTAGGTCATGGGAATGACCTAATATAATTGTTACTGGAATTTGGCATATCATATACAAAACGAGAAGCTTGCCAGGCTTGTCGAGCGGGAGGAAAACTCTTTTAAACACCTCCAAATAAAGCATTTATTGAGGAACCGCAGGCGGCCGAAAGCGGCCGCTCGAGCCGGGCTGTGATGGGCTGGTCTGCTGGGTGGAGTTCTGACGAGAGGGAAGTCCAGAAGTGGAAAATGGCGGCGCCCGTGGAGTGAGGGGAGCGGTGGTCTGGCTTGTTGTGAGGCTCTGCCAAGGTGGTGGAGCCAAGGGCTAGAACCCGCCATGCCTCCCGACTGCCTCATGAATGGCTTTGCACAGGGAGAGCAAGGAACAGCTCTGCCCCCATGTGTGAGAGTCTCTGGACCAGCATACCTGGGCCGGATTTGGAGGAAAAAGCTGCGGCAGGGTGGGTGTCGGTGATCCGGGCTGTGATGGGCTGGTCTGCTGGGTGGAGTTCTGAGGAGAGGGAAGTCCAGAAGTGGAAAATGGCGGCGCCCGTGGAGTGAGGGGAGCGGTGGTCTGGCTTGTTGTGAGGCTCTGCCGAGGTGGTGGGCCAGGGCTAGAACCCGCCATGCCTCCCGACTGCCTCATGAACGGCTTTGCACAGGGAGAGCAAGGAACAGCTCTGCCCCATGTTGCATCTTACTAGAATAAATAACCCTTTTCATATATTTTTTTTACAATTAAAAAGTTCATGTTTGGGTTTTTGGTCATACAGTGTTCCAGCACCCGTCCCTCCACCAGTGCCCATCTCCCACCACCAACGTCCTCGGTTCCCTCCCCCTTCCCCAGCCCACCTCCATGGCAGGTTCTTTATTTCTTTCCCTTTCTCTCTCTTTCTCTTTTCCTTCCCTTCCAGACTATGGATTACAGAACATACATTAAAAGGTTGTCGTGTGTATCCTTTTGCCTCTATTTAATGCTCAGTTCTAGGTTGGCATTAGTACCCTCGACAATTATTAGCACACTGTTCCATTTTCTGTCTTACCTAACCTCTGACTCCCACACGTTTGGGATAATTTCCACCGGTCTTCTTGCATTTATATATCTCCTGAGGAAAAGAATTGCTTGTATCTTAAGATCTTCTCCAAACATTTCCAGTGGTCAATACACTGCAGAGAAAGGGACTGATGTTCTGCTATAATCACTGTACATGTTGCCCCAGAATGGAAAGGAGAGATGAATTTCATAGAACAGAATTTTGTATGATCTTCCTTTTCATATTAAAATTTGTGACTAGCAGGTACAGTCTGAAGGGACACAAATGAAGTTCTATTGATTTAGACATTAATACCAAGACTCAGCTCTTGGTTGGAAACCTCATCTTGAGTAGTCTGATGACTTGTTTTCAGTTGACTTTCTCTATTATCTTGCTTGGCTTTTTATAGATCTCACATGCATGTGATGACTTTCTGCTTCAGACATTTCATTTAGCATGACCTCCACTCCAGTTCCATTTCTGTTGTCACAAAAAGGCATTTCATCTACTAATAATCAAGTTCTATCCATTTATACATTTCATCTTTTATTCACCTATTTCATCTGTTATTGGAAACTTGTATTGTTTCCACAGTGTAAATAGAATTGCAATAAACGTAGATGTGCATTTGTTTTTGAATTGAAGTTTTTGTATTCTTTGATAATTACCTAGGACTGGAATTTCTGTATTGTTTGGTAGATCTATTTTTATAATTTGAGAAACTTCCAAATAGATAGTGGACTAATTTGTATTTCTGAAAACTGGGAGTATTTGTTTATTTTAGATTATTATTATGGGTTTTTTTTTATATTTAGGCCATTCCGACAGGTGTCGAGTAATGTCTCATTGCCATTCTTGTTTGCATTTTCATGATAAAACATAACTATGAACATTACATTTTATGGACTGTTGACCATCCATATGTCTTCTTTGGTGATGGTGAGATGTCTGTTCATCTATTCCTCCAATTTTTTTTGTTTATCTGTGTAGTTGTTGGGTTATGTGACTTATTTATAGGCATATATAGGATATTAGTCCTTTATCTATGGTATGTGAATATTCCCCCCATTCAGTAGGATGTATTTTCATTTTAATAATAATTTTCTTCACTGTGAAGAGTGTTTTAGTTCGGTATAATCTCATTCATTTATTTTTCCCTTTGTTTTCCTTACTATTGAAATAAAATAGGCAAAAGATATTTCTAAAGTGAGTAACATTTGCTAATTTTCTCCAGTGTGTTTTAGGTATGGGCATAACATCCAAATTCTTTATCATTTTGGGTTAATTTTTTGTGCTTATTATGAAGTAATGATTTGGTTTAATTCTTTCACACTTAGTTAGCCAGTTTCTCCAGCACCATTTATTTATGACACTCTGTGTTCTACAGTTTGTTTCTAGTTATTTTGATAGAATTGTCCAGATGGCGGATTCTAGCCCTGGTCCACCACCCCAGCAGAGTCTCAACAAGCCAAGACGACCCCCACTCCATGAGGGCTGCCATTTTCCACATCCAAATCTCCTCCTCATCAGAACTCCATCCAGCAGACTAGCCTATCCCAGCCCGGCTCATGCAGCTGCTTGTGGCCACGCAGTTCATCAATAAATGATGTATTTAGAGGTGACTACACGAGTATGCCACCCTCACGGCAAGCCTGGCAAGCTGCCCGTGTCATATTTGATATGCCAAATGCCGGTAACATTTATGTTAGGTCATTCCCATGACCGAATATAATGGTTTGAGGCTCTTTATGTTCCTGGAGCTAGCAGATGCCCTTGGCTGTACTAGCATGAGACAGGACATATGGAGATGTTACTGGAGCCCGCTCAAGCAAATTGATGTTGAACGGGAAGATAGTGATAGTGATTTAATTCTAGGTTCTCAAATCTATTCATTGGCCTGTATATCTATTTCCTGGGGTAGGGGTGTTGGGAAGGGGTGTTGGATGCCATCCCAGCTCTGCATGAGTTATCATTCCTAACAGGGCTTGGGGAAACATTTGTTGTGCTGAAGATGAACCCATCAATCAAGTGCACCCAAGTGCAAAGCAAGTGCCTTGCCTGTGTACAATCTCTCTGGTCCCTGTGTGTCTATTTTGGATTTCTATGCTATTCTATTTTGGTGATGATAACATAGAAATTTAGTTAGAACTTGTGGGCATTTAATGCTTCCATTCTTTGCCTCAGGTTTGCTTTAACTAGGCATAATCTTTTAGTAATTCAATTCAATTTCAGTAATATTTGGTAAACTTCCTTAAAAACATCATTGAGATTTTCATGAAGTTTGTGTTTTTATGTAAAGGTTCTGGGTGATCATTTTAACAATTTTATATCCTTCCAATCTGTGAACCTAAAATGTATTTCTATGATCTGTGTCTTAGATAGCCCTCAACAGTAACTTTTAGTTTTTTATATCCCTAACCTTAAATGTTTTTCGTTAAGTTGATGTTTAGGGTACTAAATATTTAATGCAATTTTAAATGAGAATTTCTTTTCTTTAATTCATTGCATAGAGATATTACAATATTTTTCTGTAGCCAGCTACCTTCTTGTTTTGCTTTTCTGTTTCTAGTAGATTTTTAGTGGTGTTTTAGGATTTTTAATATGTGTTATTATATCATCTTTTTCATACATTATTTCTATGGCTAATATTTGTAATACTGTGTTGAACAGTGATGTTATATGTTGATATCCTGAGTGAATTTGATCGTAAGAGAAAAAGCTCTCAGTTTTCACCAATGAATTTGGAATAAGCAGTATGTGTATCATATATGGCTCTTATCGCTATATCACTGTCTTCGCATTGTTCATCGATTTGCTTGAGCGGGCACCAATAACATCTCCATACATCCTGTTGCAAGCAAGTGTAGCTCAAGGGCATCTGCTTGCTCCAGGGACAGGAAGAGCCTAAAACCATTCTTCAGGTCATGGAATTGAGGTACATAATTGTTATTAGTTTTTGGCATAACAAATAAAACACGGGTAGCTTGCCAGGCTCTGCCATGTAGGTGGTATACTATCAGTAGAAGGCTCTGCGTCTCGAGCATTTACTGATAAAATTTTATCAGTAAATGGCTCTTATATGTTGAGATATATTACTCCATATCCATTTCAGTAATTATAATAAATTTATGTTAAGTTTTATTTAAAAACTCTATCTTTTTTAGATTGCTCAAATAATTCCAATATTGTTTCTGAACTGACCTTACTTGAAGTAGTAGTGAAGAAAAAATGGGAATGACTGAGATTCATTTGCAAAGGAAGGTACTTAATCAAATCCAAATTTTTTAAAAAAGCTATTTATGCCAGCAATCTAAAAAAGAGCAATTACGGGAGATGAAAATTACAACTCCAACAGATATATACATCTAAATGAAGGAAGTCGATGAGTACTAGAAGTTAAGAAGAGATAAACATTTTAAAGAATCATGGAGACTTAGACTATCATTAAATTTTAGAAGCAATGAAAGTTATTGAAGAGTAGTTGAGGATTTTTAGTTTCAATGATCAGATATATAAACATTACAGTGGTTAGTTGTAATTCTTTGATCAGATCCTTTTTGTTAAAATTGAGCTCTACCCACCAGGAGTGATCCTGAACATAGAATCAGGACTAAGTCCTGAGCACTGCATAGAACAAAACAAAGATTATATTAAACTCTAGACAAATGGATATCTGGAAATATTTCCTTTATAAAACTTGGTAACCCTATCAGAGATTGAACCAAGGGAAGTAGTTTAAGAAAGAAAATGGGCCTCACAAGCGGCTGGGGAGGCTGGAACTAGGCTCACCCCAGGCCCAGCTGACTATGGGGCCCCCGGGAGGGCAGATGGGTTTTGGGAGTGGGCCCATCACCTCTAGAGGGTCCCGGAAGCAGCCGGATGGGACTCGCCACCACACTAGCCACCATTTCACTGTCCGGATGCTGGGGAAACTGCCTCACGACCAGATTAACAGAGCAAAACCAGTTCGAGGCCAGGTCGCGTGGCAGCTTGCCGCTGCGCGCAGTCCATTAAAATAGTGGAAACAGTGATGTATTTTAATGCACTGCATTCCACGATGTGCAGGAAAGTTTGGCAGGAGGGAGAGATAAAGAGGGAGAGAGGTTACATACAGAACCTGCCAAGTAGTAGTTGAGGTGTGGGAGGGGGAGGGAGGTGGGGACATTGGTGATGGGAGATGGGTTTGGGTGGGAGGGATGGGTGTTGGAACACTGTGGAACCAGAACTCTACATGAGCATCTTTCAATTGTGTGTCTAGAATGGTGTAATTAAATTGGGGGGGGTGAATAATAAAATAAAATTTAAAAAAAAGAAAAGAAAAATGGTTTAGAATATGGTGTTGTAGTAGCCAAGACATGGAATCAGCATAAATATCCAACTATGGATAAGTTGTGATATAGATTCATAATAGCATACTAGTTTAAGTAAGGCCAACAAGTAAGCAATTTTTTGTAACATGGATGAAACTAAACATTACCATGCTGAATGAAGTCATTCAGAAGGAAAGGGATAAATACATCATGATCTCAGTTGTGGGATTTTAAGATACACAGCAGGGTAACAACAAAGAGCCAATGTTAGCAGAATGCCAGAGTAGATCAACAGAAATGAGTTTTAGAGGTTCAAAGAGAGCATTTTGCAAATGAAGGAGCCCTGATGAACTTTGGGGGAAACGGGCGGGTATTTTGGATTTTGGTGGTGGGTGTGGTCTTGGAATTATGTACACATGGAAACCATCATTAACTGTTTCTTAAAAATATAGAATTTCAAATAATAAAGATAAAAATGTTCTTTTAAAAAGGTATTAAACAGAAATTTAAAAATGAGAGGTATACTGGTTATAGCATCTGGTAATCCAACAAATAACCTAAAAACTCCTTTCTTTCCAACAAACGTTTGCTATCTCTGCTCTACATTCAAGGATTCAGACTAAAAAGATTGCAACTATAGCATTTTGATGCTTCTACTGAAAAGTATCTTTGCTTTTGTCATGGCATTTTCTAAAATGAGTTTATTAATAATGTGATGTCAGTGGGGTGGGTACTTATACTTATACCATGAAAGCCTTTACTGGTAGCATGGTTATAGATAAGAAAATGAAATCCTCCTAGTGAAATGTAGGAGTAATCAATGGTTGCCAGCTCCTCTGCTTTACTCTATGCTTTTCACCAACCCCAGCGCTTTTTTTTTATTTGGTTGTAATCCAACAATAAAATATATTCAGCTTAAAGTATTTTTAATTAGGAAAATTTAATAGACTTCAAATTTCTCTTAATGAGCACTTAGAAGTACTAAACTGAACAGAGAGCTAGGAAAAGAAACAGGTTAACAAAGTGAGGTTTAATTTTATAGGAATCCTTGTTTAAAAAACTATTGTATCATAACAGAAATTAAATATTAACTTATCCCAGAATAGATTATGGAATATATCACATAAAAAATGATATAAATTTTATTATCTTCCTTTACTCTTCACTTTGATGAAAACTTGTTATTTATCTTTCCATGAATAATCAAGGCATATAGATTTAGAAAATCTTTAAGCTTCTGATAAAGTTGGCTTTAAGTGGTCATGTATATATATATATTTTTTTAATCTCTCTTCTTAACAGGACAAGAGAATGATTCAACAAAGAATGAAGTAAAAAATTGAGTCAGAGTCCCAGAGCTCAAATATGGAAACAGAAGGTATCAAAAATCATATTATATTATTTTCAGAGAATGAGTTAAAACTTGACCATGTCTATTGCAGTTTTTGTATGAGTGATGCGTATGTGTAATTGTAATTTTTAGACAAAAAAAATTGTCTAGCAATAGTATTTTTCTTTGGTGAAATTTTTTCCAGGGGAGAAGAAAAATAGCTTTCTTGCTATAGTCACTAGATAATTTCAATTATTTCAAGCAATTATTTCTAAATATTCTTTTGTTTCATTTTTATGAGCCTTCATCAGACCAAGAAAATAACACAATTGTGGAGCAACCAGAGATGAGTCAACCAACAGATGACCAAGAAGAAAAAGAAGAAAACGATGCTGAAAAAGGTAATATTCCTTAAAGAAACCCATCAAAATAGAGAGTTTTTTAAATTTCTGTTTAGAATTCAATCATAGTACTTTAAAATCCTAACTTTAGAATAAAATACAAAACACTCATACCAGTTTATCATCACCACAGATTAATTATTAATTTAGATACATATAGTATTAATTTAGTATTAATTTATATCAAGTCTTTTCTTGTTGTTGTTCTTTTACATTGTTACTGGCTTTTTTTACTGATAGCATTGAAAAACTATAAGAGAAGTTATGAAGGTAGTACAGCAGGTAGGCAGTACTATATTGCATTTAACTGAGCAGGTTCCGTCACTGACACTCTATATGGTCCTCTCTGAGCCCCTCCAGGATCCCTGATAGCAGCCTTGAGTATGACTAAGTGCCACCTTAAAAAAAAGTGAACAATGAAGTAGCTAAATGAAAAGTCTAAGAAAATCTGAATACAATGCAACAAATATGTTGACCAGTTTTTATTGATTTTATTCTGGCATTCTTCACATGTTAGTGATGAAGGGAAGCAATTTCTGTAAACACTGCACTTCATCTAAACTATCTAAATTTTCAACTTTGTCCACCAATGTGGATAGCATAATATTGACTTTTTTCTTAAACAATAAAGGAAGCTTATAATGGTTTGTGAAAAAATAACAAGAATGAATACTTGGTTAAGTTTAAAGTCATAATTTGGTCTAGAAAAGGGAATGTATCAAAATAATGATAGGAATCTCATTAAAAATAACTTTTAAAACCCATTATAAAATAAATTTATTATTTTAGATATTAACAAATCTTAAAAAGTACAAATATAGAACAAAAATGAAATTATTGGTCTGTTATTGCTCTGAAATAAGTATGTGTTTGCAAAGCAGTTGCAGACTAATAGCTTAACTGCTTTGTTTATAGAACATAGTGATCAATTTTGTTTTCAAATTAAAAGGCAGGCATGATCTCAATTGTAAAAGTCAGGTCAATAGTAACTACAGCTTCCAAATTATGAACTCTTCTTGGCAGGAGCATCGATACCATTTAATTACTAAGCCATGTTAGTGATTTTGACATCCCTTAAAATTTCTGCTGCATTTACTGCACAATATTCTTCTGTGTCTAGGGGTCAAATAGCCTTTGTTTATTGCAAATACTGTTTCAGATTTATGGCAGCATATATCCAGAAAATCAGATAAATTGTGTATTTGGAGTACTTTACATTTCTGACAATGACAACAGAGAAGTGATATAGCCCATACTTTAGATGAAAATACACAGCATTTTTCTCCAATTGCCTTTCTATCACTATCACTATCTTCCAGTTAATCATCTATTTGCTAGAGTGGGCACCAGTAATATCTCCATATGTCCTGTCTCATGCTAGTAGAACCCAAAGGCATCCGCTTGCTCCAGGAACATAAAGAGCCTCAAACCATTATATTAGGTCATGGGAATGACCTAATATAAATGTTACTGGTATTTGGCATATCAAATACTACACAAGCAGCTTGCCAGGCTTGCCGTGCAGGTGGCATACTGTTGTAGTCACCTCTAAATAAGCATTATTTATTTAGAGGTGTAGGCACCCCCTAAATAAAAGCAAATTGCCTTTCTAAAATATGAAAAGCACAATGCCTGGTTTGCTTAATATCTCTGTAGGGGAAGCTATTTACTTTGTGTTATCATACCGTAAGACAGGCCAAAAAAAA
>JAJIBD010031253.1:0-156926 GCA_021461705.1 Cryptotis parvus
AAAAATAAGATAATACTGAAACTGATCTGAATCCTATATATCCTTGTGGTTTTTTTCCCTTTAGTTCTACCTGGAATTTTGAAGGCCCAACTATCATCTATTGTCCTTCTAGAAAAATGACAGAACAGGTTGCCGCAGAACTTCGGCTGCTGCAGTTAGCCTGTGAAGCATACCATGCGGGCATGAGTGCAAAGTCCAGGAGAGAAGTGCATCACAGGTTCATGAGGGATGAGATCCAGGTGTGCGAGCCAGTTACCATTACTCCGTCTTCTCCCGGTAGAAGTGCTTCTTTCTTTAGTAATTATATGCCAAATCTTTCATGAGTACCTTTTTTTGTGCATGTATGTGTATTGGACATAAAGAAGTACTTCTGATAGCTGAATAAATGCATTCTATAATGTGAATAAATTGTTTCCAATTAGGACAACAGCTTTGTACACATGTTGCTTAGACACACACAGAGAAATTGCTCACTGTAAGGTAGGTTGTAGAACGGGGATGATCCAGCTGGGAAATGTAGTGTAAGTAGAATCTGAACATGTGGATTCAAGTTTGTCCAGATGCTAGGAAATTAAGTGATGAGGGAGAAGGAATTGGTTATAGGTTTCCAGGAAGAGGTCCCCAGGGTGCATAGACGGTGTGATATTAGAGTGCTCCTAGGCTTAGAAAATTATGAGCATTTTGGATTGTGGGAAGGAAAGGGAGGAGTAGAAATGGCAGCACAGTGCTGTAATAGTTAAAAGTAAGAGTCAAGGGGCCGGAGCGATAGCCCAGCGGGTAGGGCGTTTGCCTTGCACGCGGCCGGCCTATGTCGGCCTGGGTTCAATCCCCGGCATCCCATATGGTCCCCTGAGCAATGCCAGGAGTAATTCCTGAGTGCAGAGCCAGGAGAAACCCCTGAGCATTGCCAGGTGTGACCCAAAAAGCAAAAAAAAAAAAAAAAAAAAAAGTAAGAGTCAAAGGAGGATGCTTATAAGGAAAAAGTGGAATGAAATAGTTGCTCACATTATAGTGGATTGACTTGCTAAGAGGCAAGTGGAGATTGGTATTAGATTTTCCAGTCTGTCTCCTGTGGAAATTTTTAATTTAAGTGAAAATTCTCGAATAGATAAGGCAGATTTAATTAAAATTCTTTTTTTTCCAGTGGTTCTGAATTTTTTTAAATCTGTTTTTGGTGACATTTATTTAATTTTTTAATTTTTTTATTTTTACAATTACAAAGATATACAATTAAAAAGTTCATATTTGGGTTTTGGTCATACAGTGTTCCAGCACCCATCACGCCACCAGTGCCCATCTCCCACCACCAACTCTCGGTTGGTTCCCTCCCCCGTTCCCCAGCCCTCCTCCATGGCAGGTAATTAGAATAATTCTTGTTGAAATGGATTCAAGGGAGAAAGGGTTCCTAGGGTCTCTTTTTTCTCCAAGATAATTCCTTTGAGTTCCTAATAATCCTCAAAGCTCTGTAGAATAAAATTTGAAAATCCTCATGACAAAGTTTTCTGGTTTTGAACAAGATCATGCTATTATGGAAATATTAGGTTCCAGCACTAAGTAGGACTGATGTGAGAGGGAAGAACTTGTGGTAGCCAAGAGACCGGACCTCCAGTCTGATCTGTCCCTCAGATATCCAGCCGGTGTCTCCATTTCTTGGAGAACTCGTGACCATTCCCATAACCGCCAGCTACCGTAGCCTTTGCTATGTGAGGCATTGTAAAACCCTAAACCCTATCCTGCCTGTCCCTGTAAAACACGTTCCATTCCTTATATGGAAATGAACATTTGCCCATTTCTCCCCCGGCTTACTGTAGGTCCTGTCCTCTTCTCACCCATTTCATGTATAAATACTGTGTGAACTGCTCAATAAAGACGAGTGCTTGATCAACCTAGGTGACTTGCGCTCCTTCTCTTTCTGTTTTCTCATTCAGGTCGCGCCCCTTGTGATTTCCCAGTTGAGTCCTACCCTGAGGGTCGGGGGGACAGAACTGAAGGGGTAGTATGTGTCAGTGAAGCTACTGTGAAGTTACAGCTGAGATGAGAGTGTTACAGTGATTGCCCTGATTCATGGTTGTTACTGAACAGAGTATCTGAGGGGATTCCAGCTCGAGCCACATAGGAAGGTTTAAGTCACCATCTTCACAGCATCAACATCATGTTCTAAACTGTCACCGTAGCCAGTGGGCAAGCTTTCCTCCAAAGATTACAGATGAGCTTAAGTATTTTCTGTGCAATTTTCTCTATCTGGTCTTCCCTCTGATGAGTGGGGAGAATACCCCAAGAGATTTCTATTCAGACAGCTTCCCTCAAGTGTGGTTTTATGTGCTAATCAAGTATAGTTTGATGTGTCATGCTATAACACATACCTGCCTGAAAACATCTTTTCTCTAAACATAGGATAATTACTCCAATTGTCTTGAATAGAGATTTTGTTAAAAATTATTAAAATTTATTAACTTCCATTTACTATATCTTAATGATCAGCGATTGAATCTTTAGTACATTTCTAATGGCACTAAACTCTTTATCTTTTTTTATATAATATCTAAAGAACCAAAATATTTTATATTGTTTATTGTAAAGGTGCCTCCTCTCATTTTTCACTCCTGCTTCCCATTCTCAACTCTCTTGGTCTGTTCTATTGGGTTTTACAATTGTGTTTTGAAGTAATTTGTTTATACTAATATTATTTTGTATCTTATATGCTTACTAGTTTTCAGGATTATCTAATGATTTCTCACGTATGAGAGATGAAAATTTAGACTTCACATTTCTTCATGCTCGCTTCTCTTCATACAGGCATTTCCTAACTCCTTTTATCCCAGTACTAATATCATAATTTGGGGCTATGATATTAACAGAATATATAGCCAACATGTCTTCATATATAATATATTCAAACATATCAGCATATTAGGCTATATTTATAAATTATTTTTTATAAATGTGTTTTATTCCCAAACTGCATAGTATGTTATAGTTAAATTTCTTGCTGTATTACTAAAATCTTAAAATAATTTTATGTGTGTACTGATCACTAACTCTTGCCTAAATTACCCCTATTCTTGAAACATAATCATAGTGTTTTTATATATGGTAGATGCTCTACCCAATGTATCTTTTTAAAAATGCAGAAATGGGCCTGGAGTGATGGTGCGGGGGTTAAAGCAATTAATTGCTTTCTTTGTGCCTGACCATGGCCGCACTAGTGTCTTCTGCGCTTGTACGGTTCCCTTGTACAACCAGGAGTTACCCTAGAGCACAGAGCCAGTAGTAGCCCCTGAGCACGACTTGGTATGATTTATAGCTCCTCCTTCCAAAATAAATTTTAAAAGATGCAAAGACAAATCCATTGTTTCCTTCTACATCTTTAATAAGCTACTCTCTTCCATTGTAGAATAATAACCAGAAAATATTAAGGTACTCTGAAATTAGTATCTTCATATTGGGCTGAGGCTTTTGAGGTATAATCGTCTTATGTAATATAATAAACATTTAAATTTGATATATTGATATGCCATTCAGATGAATAACTTTATATGCTATTTTTTTTATTGTTAGAAGTACTATTTTCTGGTGAACAGTCACAAATTTTGTGGTAATCTTTTCATCTATAAGTGATCAATTAGAATTGTATTAATTTTTTTTCTTCTAAAGAAATTTGTTAATAGGCTAATTATTCTAACCAAAAGGTATAAATATAAGATGGTTAGTTTTGCAAAATTTGTCAACCTGTGTTATTTTTATTCTTAGTGCATCATAGCTACCATAGCTTTTGGAATGGGAATTAATAAAGCTGACATTCGCAGAGTCATTCATTACGGTGCACCTAAGGAAATGGAATCATATTACCAGGAGATTGGTAGAGCTGGTCGAGATGGACTTCCAAGTTCTTGCCACTTACTCTGGACTCCAGCAGACATTACTTTAAATAGGTAAAGATTTTTTTTTTTTTGCCTTTATCTGTACAGATTTTTTTTCTGTTTGTTTGAAAGTATTGGGGTACCATAAAAATTTTCAAGAAATGTGTACATGTGCATTTAAAGCCAAAACAGTGTAGAGGACATCTGAAAACAACATTTGTGTTAGCGTTGATGCCCAGAGCAGATGACCTTCGGGCAGTCAATAGTGTACAGCTGCAACTAACTCAGTCCTGTCCTGGAAACATAACAGAAATTCCATGAAATACTTGCCAATATGGTGCGTTTTCTCTGCAGATCCTTTCAAGTTTTGATATGGGGTCAGCCATAATTATTTCATGTGCCATTAATTTTGTTATTTATTTTAATTTAATAAATTATTTCATTAGTATATTAAATGACTCTACTAGGCCCTGCCTGGTTCTTGTTATGTTTGTTTCCTTTTTTTCCCCTCTAAGGCGTCAGTTGTTCTTGACTGTGAGTGAATAGTTATGTTGCTTACAACTATTGATTGGTGATGTACTTATTGACTGCCATGGAATAAAGATTATGTTTGGTGTTTAAGTATGGCGAATTCATTCTATTTCAGTACTTAGTAGACTCTTGGAAGGGGGAAGAATTTTCTGGTTCCATCTGTGTGGCCCTGGTATGGGGAAGCATGTGGTGCCTTTTAATAGAACTGGGCTCAGCTGCAGGCAAGGCAAGCACCTTACCCCTAAGGAAATGTCATGTTGGCACTTCTGTGCTATTTATATTGGAAAAGAAAACATCATTTTGCCAAAATTGTATGGCGAGGCTTTAGCAAGTGATTTCCTCATCTGCAGGGGAGAATATTTCTCAGCTTTATAGCTCAAAGTGAAAGGTGAGTGCATGTGTTTTGCTTATAGGAGCCCTGGTAGGGCGTGGTCTGTTGAATAGCCACTAGGGTAACCCCTGAGCACCATTGGGTGTGACCCAAAAAGCAAAATAGGACAAAACAAATCTCAGGAAAAATGCTTGTATGCAGCAGTTGTTAGATCTGCTGAAATGAGGTATTTTCAAAGTGCACTTCAGTGTAGCAGAGTAAATTGAGCTCTATAAAATAGTATCCCATTTTATTAAATTGATAAGCATATCTAATATAATTTTAAATTTTGTTCATCATTGTTACTGTTTTTTTTGAGTGTTTTGTATATTCAAAGCATCATACTCTGCTGGGAATGAAAAGGCAAATAAAAGCGAGTGTTTTATTCTGGTTTTCATAGAAATTACTGTACTGTAGTGAGAATGGCAGTATTAGAATCACAAACTTTACATACACAGAATTAATTTTATTCTCTTTTTGTGATTGAAAATTTCTGTGGAGTTTTTATTAAAAGAGTCAGGCAAATATATGCACAAATTACAACTGTATTAGATACTGTGAAAGAAACATATGTTAAGTGTAAATAATGAGCATGTGCTTTCCAAGTTAGACAGGTCAGGTAATGATATATTTACTTACATTAGGGAAGTAATGGTTAAGTCAAATCTGAAGTGAGGATTATTTGGTTTAAAATGTGTGTTACAAATTTCAAGCCCCCTTTAGTTTATGTTGTTTCTTAACATAAACTAAAGAGTGCTTTAAAGCAGGATACAGAGTATTCTATAAGTAGGATAGTTATTTTCCTTTTGACTCTTGTATCTATGTTAAGTTTTTTATAAGTGAATTTGAAATTAAAATTATTGGACTAACTAGAGCTGAGCATACTGCTCTTAAATATATGCCTATACCAAACATAAATCCATTCCTACCAGTTTCACTTTTATTTGTGCATTATGTTAAATGTCCTGAAGTCTTAGCAGCCTGAGTTTTAGATTGTGGTTATTAACATTTAGTTGCTATATTAGTACTCTGGGTCTCAAAAGATGTTTATTTTTAAAACAAGATGTTTATTTTATAACTTGGGGACTGCCTAGGGTGTCCAGGGGCCTGGACTCCTCCTGGTGGTGTAGACGTGGTGATTTTGGTGCTTAAGCCCAGTGGGCCTATGGCCATTATGGTACTTTATGGGGCTCCTGAACACACCCAACAGTGCTGGGGGCTGTTAAGGTTGTTAAGGCATTTAACTGTAGCTCAAAGATGTTTTAAATGGTTGTCTTACTGAGATTTAACAGGAAGAAAGAGATCAGGTGCTAATGAGTGGTGTTGAGAAACTGATACTAGGATGTTTGGGTGTAGACAAGTAATTCTTTACACATATCTTTTTTTTTTTTACTTTTTTTTATTTTATTTATTTTTTTTAATTTTTTTATTTTTACAATTACAAAGATATACAACTAAAAAGTTCATATTTGGGTTTTGGTCATACAGTGTTCCAGCACCCGTCCCTCCACCGGTGCCCATCTCCCACCACCAACGTCCCGGTTCCCTCCCCCCTCCCCCAGCCCTCCTCCATGGCAGGTTCTTTTATTTCTTTCCATTTCTCTCTCTTTCTCTTTTCCTTCCCCTCCAGACTATGGATTACAGAGCATACATTAAAGGGTTGTCATGTGTATCTATTTGCCTCTATTTGATGCTCAGTTCTAGGTTGGCATTAGTACCCTCGACAATTGTTAGCACACTGTTCCATTTTCTCTTTACACATATCTTTGATTTTATGAGATGTTTACTGTATGGCCAATTAGATTTAAAAAGAATTCATAAGGCTTGTTATGTATAAACTTCACTTTAGATACAAGTTTTAGACTAAATGAAGTTACTGATTCTCAACTGAAAAAGCTGTTGGAATCAAAAAGATTTTAGAGCCTGTCTTTTTCTTCCCAGTGACAGATTTTTTAAAATTTTTTTATTATTATTTTATTACACCACCTTTAATTACAAGATGCCCATGTTTGAGTTTTGGTTCTACAGTGCTCCAACACCCATCCCTCCACCCGTGCACATCTCCCATTACCAATGTCCCCCCCACCCTCCCCCCTCCCCCAACCCACCTCCATGGCGGGTTCTGCATCTCCTCTCTCTCTCTCTCTCTCTCTCTCTCTCTCTCTCTATCTTCTCTCTCTCTATCTCTCCCTCCTGCCTACCATTCCTACACATCGTGGAATGTAGTATATTCTAGGACATAATTGGTTCCACTAGTTTGATGGACCACGTGCCTCAAGCGGCCATGCGACTTAGGGAGCCTCATGGTCAGCTGGGCTAGGGGAGAGCTGAGTGCCAGCTCTACCCATTGAGTCTGAGTCTCTGCATGCTATGGCTGGGTCGCCCTGGGGCAGTTCCTGGCGGGGGCCACCAGGCTCCTGGACAAGATAGAGGGGGCAAGGGGTGGTCCCAGAGCCTGTCTTATGCTTGAGTCTAAAGACTGAGTTGTTCTGTCTTACACTTGTTCAGTCATCAGTGTGACTGTACGATTTCACCACTGCTATGATTTACAGTCAAATCTAATAGCTATATCTTTCATTTTAAAGGAATAATCTATAAGATAAAAATTTAATCTTCAGGCATTAGCTGATTTCAATATTTGGTATATTTTTAGAATTTTTTGATTCTGTTTTTTCCTGTAGAATATGATGCTCTAACAATTTTAGTAGTCCCAAAGAAGAATAAATATTCATCTTGATTCCCTGCTAAGAGACATTGTAATGAGAAATACATTTGATACTAATGAGCTAAATTAAATATGGGTTTTCAGCCTAATGAGAGAGGATCTAGTTCTTCTAGTATATTTGTTTCTTTTTTTGTTTCTATTTGAGGAGAATGTGGGCTAAACCAGAAACAAAGCAAAAGATAACTAATTTTTATTCCATGAAGTAAGAAAATTGAGGTCAGATGGTTTAATCTAGGAATTAGAATTAATAGTTGCAAGAGAGTTGGAGGAAAATTACATGGACGGTCATGGTAGTGGGTGTCAGGTGACATGAATGTCTTCACTAAGAGCTCTCCTGTGCTAATGTTTTCTAAAACTGGCTCTAGAGAGCTCAAAAGACTGGAGCTTATGCTTCACGTCACAATACGGAGCCAGGGATCAAATTCAGGGCAGTGTCTTGGGTGTCTCCCTAAAATTAAACAAAACCAAAAAACAAACTACAGCTTTCCAAAAATCACTTAAATTTACCTCCCTGTTAGTTTTATCTTTTAAGTTATACAAAGGTACTGGTATCAGCAAAAGGGTTGAATAGTCATAACTTTAGTAAGCAATTTCTATTTTGCTAAAGGGTAGTATCACTCAATTGTTAGAGGTAAGGCATTGCATTCTGTAGAAGTATCTGAAACCTGCTCAGCTCAGACCTCTGTTTATTCTTGGAAGGACATGTAAAAACTGAGAGATTGTCATTGGATATTTGGTATTCATGGAATTTCATGACAAAAATAATAGGGACACAATAAATTGTATTAGTGATAACTTGCTAGAAAAGTGAACATATCATCAGTGCTGTTTGACTATTTAAAATAAATTCAGTACAATGAAAAAGTTAGTAATAATTGAAGAAGGGACTTTATTTATTGGTGTTCCATAAAGTCCTTCTTATGCAGGGAGACATATTTTGAGGCTTGGGAAGACATCTGAAAAATTCATGGGGATGGAAGTTCATATTTGTCTTATGAGTCAGTATTCTTTACATAGATAAGAGCATTTTTTTAATATAAAAGAATTCCTTTATACTGGGAGATAGTAAACATATGTACTACAAAGATTGCTCAAAGCATATAATGTGTCAGGTTTTGAAAATAAAAAGTGATAAGTGAAAGTGATAAATATTTAACATAGTGTTAAATATTTCTGTGATATTTCTAATTGACAGGAACCGCCTTAATGAGATAAAAAAGTGAAGCGTTTCGATTATACAAGTTAAAGATGATGGCAAAGATGAAAAAATATCTTTGTTCCAACAAGTGTAGGCGACTGTATGTATTACTTACTTTATTTCACTAAGTAACATGAATATATAGTTGGTGAATTGTTGTTGTTGTTGTTGTTGTTGTTTTGTCATATGGCCATACCCAGTGTGCTTAGGGCTTACTCCTGGCTCATTGCTCAGGGATAACTCCTGGGAGCTGGTGGTGTGTTGGGAATATATGGGATGCTGGGGTCGAACCCTGGTCAGCTGCTTGCAAGGCAAGTGTACTGAGTGCTGAACTCCATATCACATATGGTTATCTTTTAGGAGAAAAATGTTTGTAAAGCAAATATTTTGCTAATGTCAGGTGTGTGCTGAAACTTTTTTAAGTACTGAAGCCAAACAGTGAGATCTCAGGTGAATCAGTTAATGATGATTTCATCTCATTATTTTCAACAATGAATTTAACATTGCTGAAATTTGTATGTTTTTGTTCTTTTATTAAATTTAAAATTTTCTCTTGGGTAGACTCATCTTGTCTCATTTTGAAGATAAACAACTACGAAAGGCCTCATCGGGTATCATGGGAACTGAAAAATGCTGTGATAATTGCAAGTCCAGGTACAGATTGCTTTTTACAAATATATATTTTATTTATTTTTTTTTATATTTCTCACATAGGTAAGAAATAGCAACCAGACTATAGTTTAGGCTCCATGTAGGAATTATTGTTACTTTGATATCACTATCACTATCAATATCTTCCCATTCATCATCAATTTGCTCGAGCGGGCTCCAGTAACATCTCCATATGTCCTGTCTCATGCTAGTAGAGCCCAAGGGCATCTGCTTGCTCCAGGAACACAAAGAGACCCAAACCATTATATTAGGTCATGGGAATGACCTAACATAATTGTTACAGGTATTTGGCATATATGCATAAAAATACATTTGATATATGCATATATATATATATATATATATATATATATATACACATATAATTTTTTTGTTTTTTGGGTCACACCTGGCAATGCTCAGGGGTTTCTCTTGGCTCTGCACTCAGGAATTACTCCTGGCAGTGCTCGGGGGACCATATGGGATGCCGGGATCAAACCCAAGCCGGCATGGGTTGGCTGCGTGCAAGGCAAATGCCCTACCCGCTGGGCTATCACTCCGGCCCCTATACTTTGATATATGCATAAAAATACATTTCTATTCATGTGGAATTGTACCTATATGGAATTGTAGTTAAACACTTGATGAGTCAACTAGAAAACATTGCTTTTTTTTTTTTTCTTTCTTTTTTGGGTCACACCCAGCAATGCTCAGGGGTTACTCCTGGCTCTGCACTCAGGAATTACTCCTGGCAGTGCTCGGGGAACCATATGGGATGCTGGGGATTGAACCCAGGCCCGCACAGGCCGGGCCGCATGCAAGGCAAACGCCCTACCCACTGGACTATCGCTCCGGCCCTAGAAAGCGTTTCAACCATGAATTTTTCATTTCTTCCCCTACATTGATTTAATTAAACATTTAATGTTATGTCTGATATGATACCCTGAAGCACTCCCCTTGAGTAAAACGAAAAAATTATATCCAGCAGCGCAACAGGGAGAGCCAGTAGCAGCTTTGCCCCCATGTATCTGTGTGCCTAGTTCACGGCAGACAGCCAGGGAGCAGTTTGTGGGTGGATCCACCGGGCCTCTCGCCAAGGACAGAGGTGGGGTGAAGGGACCACAGCTCCATCTCCTCAGAAGCCCTGTGACTTTAGCTGCCAAGATCCACATACTGGGCTTGAAATCGGCTTCTCTATGGGGTGGGGCTCTGATGAACTGTGAAGTCTGGAAGTTGAAAATGGTTGACATAGTGCGGGGTTCCTCTGGCTTCTTCCGAGGCTCTATTGGGGTGGCAGGCCAGGGCCAGAACCTGCCCTCTCTCCTGGATGCCTCATGATCAGGCAAGTACAGTGGGAGCCAGTAGCAGCTCAGCCCCATGTATCTGTGTCTCTGGTTCACGGTATAACAAATAGATATTTTAAAAGCCGTTGTTTCTCTTCCTTTTCAATAGATTTAAATTTTTTTTTGTTGTTGCCTGATACTTTTGCAATTTAAATAGTGATTTGTTTATTAGAAGACCAAAAGTAAAGGTATTTTTTGTTTTATAAATAAATAAATGAATAAAATATTCAGATTAAGTCTAAAATTTTCAATAGCTATATTAAATATAAATCATCTAAAAACATTCTGTGGGAAGGCACAGATTATTAAAGTGATTAAAAAAATACACTTTGTATGTTGTACACACACAGACATACACACAGCCAAAGCACTACAGATACAATTAATTATATAGGAAAGTTTGAAATAAACAGGTAAAAACTACATAATTAAAGAGGCGTAGAATTTTGGAGGCCTTCTGCAGGGTGCCCAGGAGACCTGGTGCCTTGTTCCAGCTTTCCTTGGAGGTTGAATATGTATGTGTTGCCCAGGATTCGATGCTTTTCTGACCCTGAGTGCTTGGAATTACCTAGGTCACCAAGATCGTCCTTGGGCCTCCAGGACAATGACTGTTTAAAAGGAGGCTCTGGAAGAGATAATACAGGGGTTAAGTTCTATCCCCAATACCGCACGGTTCACTAAGGATATTACCTGACGATGAAAGGTTAATTTACCAATGTACCGAATAATTCTTTAGAGAAATTCATACACAGACACACTCATAACATAGACACACACAAGTGTAGTTATGTGGACTGACAGATATTGTAGGGCAAGAAGGTAGGTGTGTTGGGCAGGATTTCTGTATATTCTTGAGTCTCAATTTCTTGTTCTCTAGTAAACTTCAACCTTTTTTTTTTAATTTATTGAGTCATCTTGCCATACAGTTAGAAGACTGTTCATGATCAGTTTTCAGTCATAGAGTGTTCAACACCCATCCCTCCATCCGTGCTCATTTCCCATCACCAATGTACCCTTTACCCTTCAACCTTCCACCCAACCTTCCACCATTCAGCCTGTCTCCATGGCAGGCACTCTCCTTTTTTTTTTTGCTTTTTTTGGGTCACACCCGGCAATGCTCAGGTGTTTCTCCTGACTCTGCACTCAGGAATTACTCCTGGCGGTGCTCGGGAGACCATATGGGATGCCCGGGGATCGAACCCGGGCCGGCACAGGCCAGCCGCGTGCAAGGCAAATGCCCTACCCACTGGGCTATCGCTCTGGCCCCAGGCACTTTCCTTTTATCTCCCTCTCTGTCCCTTTGGGCATTATGGTTTGCAGTACAGATACTGAGAGGCTCCCATGTTTGTTCCCTTCCCTATTCTGCTCGCAGTTCTTGTACAGTGGTCATTTACCTTGTCTCTGTCAGAGCGGTCCCTTCCCTATCCCAACTGCCTTTTCCCCAAGAATCTGAAGCAGGCTTCCAACATTGGACCAGACCTCCTGGCCCTTTTTTTCTACTGTCTGTGGATAGTAGTTTCATATTATGTATTTTTTACATCCCACAAGTGAGTGCAATCATTCTGTATCTGTCCCTCTCATTCTGACTCATTTCACTCAGCATGATACTCTCTATGTCCATCCATTATAAGCAAATTTCATGACTTCGTCCTTCTTGCATGGCATTCCATTGTGTAGATGTACCAAAGTTTCTTTAGTCGTCTGTTCTGATTTTTTTTCTAGGTTCTGGCTTTTGTGAATAGTGCTGCAATAAACATAGAAGTGCAGATGGTATTTCTGCTGTGTGTTTTGAAATCCCAGGGTATATTCCCAGAAGTGGTATTGCTGGGTGGTTTGGAAGTTCAATTTCTAGCTTTTTAGAGGAAGGCCCATATCATTCTCCAAAAAGACTGTACCGCCAGCATTCCCACCAGCAATGATGGAGAGTCCCTTTCTCCCCAAGTCCACACCAGCACGTGATGTTCTTGTTCTTTTGGATATGTGCCAGTCTCTGTGGTGTGAGATATCTCATTGTTGTTTCGATTTGTATCTCCATGATAATTTGCGATGAAGAGTATTTTCTCATGTGTCTTTTGGCCACTTATATTTCTTCTTTGAGGAAGTTTCTGTTCATTTCTTCTCCCTATTTTTTAAAAATAATTTCTGTTATACCACATCTTCTCCCCATTTTTTGATGGGGTTGGATTTTTTTTTCTTGTTAAATTTTACCAGTATATTACATCTTGGATATTATCTCCCTTATAATATGGAAGTATTAGGTTAATAATTTTTCCCAATCTGTGGGCTGTCTTTGTACCTGGGTTACTGTTTCTTTTGAAGTGAAGAAGCTTCTTAATTTCATGTAGTCCCACTTGTTTATCTTTGCTTCCTCTTGCTTAGTCAGTAGGGTTTCATCTTTGAAGATGCCTTTAGCATCAGTGTTGTGGAGAGTTCTGCCATGTTTTCCTCAATTTACTTATGGATTCAGTTTTGATATTAAGTTCTTTAATCCATTTTGATAAGACTTTTTGGCCTGGCATTAGAAAGAAGTCTGAGTTCATCTTGCATGTGGGTAGCTATCCAGTTTTTCTAGCACCATTTGTTGAAGATACTTTCCTTGTTCCACTTCACATTTCTTGGTCCTTTATCAAAGATTAGGTGATCTTATAGTTGAGGGTCAGTTTTAGGATATTTGACTCTGTTCCATTGGTCTGTGGGTTCGTCTTTATTCCAATACCATGCTGTTTTAGTTATTACTGATATAAAGTATAGTTTGAAGTTGGGGAAGGTGATCCCTTCCCATCTTCTTTTCCCCAGGGATTACTTTTGCTATTCATGGGCGTTTGTTGTTACATATGAATTTAAGGAGTTTTTGGTCTATTTCTTTTGAAAAATATCTGGGAATCCTTATAGGGGCTTCATTTAATCCTTATAATGCTTTGGGAAGTATTGCCATTTTGATAATGTTGATCCTCCCAGTCCATGAACAGGGGATGTGTTTCCATTTTCTTGTGCCTTCTTTTATTTCTTGGAGTAGTGTTTTGTAGTTTTCCTTGGAAGGTACCCTCCCAACGGAAAACCAGCAGGACAGTTCTACTGTTCAAGAAGGGAGACATTCACGACATCGGCAACTATCGCCCCATCTGCCTGTTCTCCGTCATCTACAAGCTGTTTACACGAGTCATCCTGAACAGGATTGGCAGAACACTAGATGAAGGACAACCATGTGAGCAAGCTGGCTTCCGGAAAGGATTCAGCACAATCGACTATATCCATACAGTAACCAAGCTCATTGACGTTTGTAGGGAGTACAAGATGCCGCTCTGTCTCACGTTCATTGACTTATAGAAAGCCTTTGATTCTGTGGAGACTGAAGCAGTCATCGAAGCCCTAGCCAAACAGGGTGTTCAAACCCAATACATCAAGATCCTTCGTGAGCTGTATTACGGATTCACCACCAGGATCTCACTATTCTACAAAGAAGTGATCATTGATGTCAAAAGAGGGGTTCAATAGGGTGATACCATTTCACCAAAACTCTTCAGCGCCACCCTCAAGAACATTGTGCGACAATTAGAATGGGAAGGAATGGGAGTGAAGATAGATGGTCGGCAACTACACCACCTCCTCTTTGCTGATGACATTGTCTAATAACACCAAACATTAGCCATGCGGCACAAATGCTGGCTGACTTCGAGAATTTGGAAAGATAGGTCTACAGCTGAATCTGAAGAAAACTATGTTCATGAAAAATGAACTAGTTCCTGAGGCCCCATTCACTCTCAATGGAACAAACATCTCTGAATGCTGCAGTTATGTGTACCTAGGTCGAGAAGTCAACATGATGAACGACCTAAAACCTGAGCTGAGCAGGAGGAAGAGAGCGGCATGGACTGCCTTCAAAGGCATCGAAGAAATAGCTAAAAGGACAAAGAACCTCTGGCTCCGGGCACATCTCTTTGACTCCACCATTCTCCCTGCATTAACATACGCCTCAGAGACCTGGGCCCTACGAAAGCAGGATGAAAATGCTATTTGGGTCTCCCAGAGAGGAATCGGACAAGCTATGTTTGGAATATCACGCCTCACTCAAGTGAGAGAAGGAATCTGGAGTTCTGACCTCCGTCGCTATTCCAGAATCAGGGACACTGTATCGTTTGCCAAGGCATCGAAAATCAGATGGGCTGGACGTGTAATGCGATTTGGAGACAACCGCTGGACTAGAGCCCTTACCGACTGGATCCCACGGGATGTCAAAAGATCACGTGGCCCCCCACCTACGAGATGGTCAGACTTCCTTGTTAAGACCCTAAAGGAACGGTTTGAGGCTCTTCATATTCCTGAATCAACCAGATGCCATTGGACTACATTGTCACGTGATAGGGTCCATTGGAAATGTTACTGGCGCCTGCTCGAGCAAATCGATGAATAACGGGATTCAAGTGATCAAGTGATCAAGTATTGTGATCTGCAAGTAATAAAAGCTTGGCTTCTTCCTTTCCTATCTGGATGCCCTTGATATTGTTTTCCTGCCTAGTGCTGTGGCAGGTACTTCCCGTACTATACTGAATTGAAGTGGTGAGGATGGACAGCACTCAGTCCATCCTCACCACAAAGCATTAAAACTCAATGCTTTGTCCAACTAGAACTTTAAAAAAATTACTTGGTGACTTTAGCATCATTTGTAGGTAATTGATAAGATTAGTAGGAAATTGATAGTAAGATAGAAAAGAACAGAACTATCAACAAACTGGATTTTATTGACTGCTATAGACCTTTCCATAAAACAAAAGTAAATACCTTTTTTTCAGTGATAGATGGAAAACCTTCATTAAAAATAGAATGTTTATGTATATAATTGTGTTATATTCATATAAAATGTTTTATTATAATGAAAATAAACCAGAAACCAATAACCAGAAAGAAAATAAAGTCCCCACACACTTATATATTCATTAGTATGCTACTAAATAATCTACGTATATTAGAAAATATTTTAAGCTGAGTGAAATGAAAATATGAAATAAATGGGTTTTGTGATTGGCAAGTTACTTGGCAATAGGAAAATATAGAAATTAATTTCATTGAAAAATGCAAATAATAAAAGCATTATACTTAACTGGATTAACTGTGTCATAGCTGTATTAACAAGAGAAGCATTATTAGGAGATAATCTCTGTCTTGCAGAGCTCCAATGCCCATCTATTTTATTTTATTTTTTCAAATTTATTAAACTTATTTGTTGAGATCTCAATTAGAGTCCTGAATTTGCTTTCTTATTTATTTATTTTTAAATTAATTTTATTTAAACACCATGATTTACAAAGTTGTTCACAGTACAGTTGTTTCAGTTATTTGAGTCCAACACCAGTCTCACCACCAGTGTGCCCTTCCCACCACCAAAATCCCTTGTTTCCCACCCCCCCATCCGCATGCCTGCTCCATTATCAGGCACTGATTATATTGTTTACTAGAAAATATATCTCAGAGTGGTATTGCTAAAGTTATGATTTTTTTACGGGTTGTTACTTGCGAAGTTGGACAATCTGTAATTGTTTCACTTACAAACTTAAAATGGAGTGGACGTTTCCAGTTTTTTTTTAGCAAAGATGTTCAAATCAATCTCTTATAAATGTTCAGTAATCAATCCCAAACCTGTCACAATTGGCAACTACGAACAACAGTTATTTCTAAATTCCCTACCTCTGTTTGAGCCTGTCCTAAGCAGATACTCAGTAATTAATTTTGTATTGTTTGTTATACATAGTCTTCTGGTATATGGCAGGGAAATAATTTCTTAGAAGAAGGTTAATAAGGATTGTTCAATCTCCCAATGGAACAATCAGGTCATTGAGCCCTTTATATAAGAAATTACTAATATGATGTGTTGTGACAGAGTAGGCTTTATGGCTACACATTTTGTTATTTAGTGCCTTATCCTTTCATCTATAAAATGTAATGCAATATTGGTGTAATCGTATTCTTCAATTTTTATTGCCGCACACCCCAGGAATTACAGAGATTGCAACTGAGTTACTCAACCATGGTCTCTTTGGAGATTTATAGAGGAGTGTCTTGATCATGGCTTCTGATGAGATTATTTTGGCAGCTGAGGCGGTTCATGGGTGCGACCACCAGAACTTCTGGAGCACACGGAGATGGGGGGGAGAGTCCCCATCCCTGGCTCAATGAAACTATGGAGAATTTAGTCGCAGAAACCTGCACAGCTGGAGTTTCCAGTGGATTCACTCGTGTGTGGTGGCCCTCTATTTTAAACACTGTCCCACCCCTACTACCCGTTGCATGGGTCTGTTCTCATGTTGCCTTTGGACCTTGGCTGCTACCTCTCTGTGTCTTTAAGTCCCACATGTATGTTACTGTGTTTTGGGGAAAGATGCCAAAGAGTGGTTATCACTGGTTCATATGGGTGTTTTAGTCCTAATTTTTTGGACTCTATATTGATTTGCAGAGAGGATGCACTAGACAGCACTCCTACCAACAGTGGATGAGGGTTTCTTTCTCAAAGCAGTTGTTTGTTTTTTGGAAACTGGCTATTTCCAGACTTTTCGATATGTGACATTCTCACAGGTGTTAGATAGCTTTTTAAAAATTTTTTGTTTACTTTTCAGATTCTTTTTTACTTTATTTAAAGACAGTGATTCACAAAGTGCAAAGTTTTTCACAATACAGTTGTTAGAAACATTCATCGTTCAAGACAAATCCAACTACCAGTGTGCTCCAACCACCGCCAAAGACCCTCATTTCCCTTCCACCCTCCCATCCCCATACCTGCTCCCCTAGCCGGCACTAATTATATTGACCATTACAGCCCACATGTGGGAATAGTATGATAAAGTCATGACTTTTTTCTGGGTTGTTATGTGCAAATCTGGCCCATTTGTGTCTTGCATTCACTTTCAGAATTTCTAGAACGTAGTGGGTTTCTACTATTCAACACCAAACCCACCTTCACTGCACCTACAGACAACACTTATTTCAAAATTTTCTCAATCTCTGATTGAGCCTATCCTAAGCCTACACTGAATAATCTATTCTATATTGCTTGTTGGAGCTAATTCTCTAAATACGGTTGAGAAATATGTTCTTAGAAGAAAGTCGATAAATTAAACTCCTCTTAGTCTGAGTCTCTGGATCATGGCTGGTCAGCATGATTGCATTGGTGTAAGAAGCAGTTCATTAGCGCAACTCGGCCTCATGTCGAGCGGCCCATGGAGTTCTGGAGGATGGGAAAAGGCTCAGCCAGCCCCTGGCCGTGTCCTACATAGCTCCTAGGGCTCGGTCACGCATGCAGGGGGCCACACTGGCTGCACTTGGAGCGGGGATTCGGGATCCTCCACCCATTCCTCCACTTCCATGTCGGTAGGCATGGCTACGATCTCTCAGCCACCACAGCTAACAGATGGAAGAGAAACATTCCAGACCCATAGCTGTGCTGGTGTGCGGCTGCTCTGCAGCTGCACAACAATCTTAGACAATAATGGAATTTAGGACCAGGTTCTTCCTAGGATCTTTCACATTTATACACTGTAATGATCATTCTAGTTGCAACAAATTGGAGACGTTATGGGGAATGGGGGGATTATGATGTCACACTAGAACTCACTATTGAATATGCACATAGAGACATCATAAACCGTTAATATCTGTAGGTCAAGCCACAAAGTGTAAGAGAGAGAGAGAGAGAGAGAGAGAGAGAGAGAGAGAGAGAGAGAGAGAGAGAGAAATACAGGGACAGAGATAGAGAGATAGAAAGAGAAAGAAAATGTGCCTGCAATAGGGGCAGGCTGGGGTTGGGTGGGGGGGAAGTGTTTGGGATGTGGGTGGTTGGAATGGGGCTCTGATGGAGGGATGGGTGCTGTATGACACTGTATGACAGAGACCCAATTATGAACATCCTTGTAATTGTATATCTCACATGGTATAATAAAAATTACAAAAAAGTAATAAAAGCAGTTCATTGCTGTGGCCACCAGGCCTTCCAGAGGGGACAGAGGTAGGGAGAGGGTCCCCATCTTCAGCTCCATGAAAGCCTGGTGAGATTAGCCACAGCCACTCGCATACTTGGGTTTGAAATTGGTTTCTCTCTTGGGTGGACCTCTGACAAGCTGTGGAGTCCGGCCTTGAAAATGGCTGCGATTATGATGCATGAAGTTTCTCTGGCTTCTGAGGCTTTATTAGGGTGGTCCAGTGAGATGATATCTTATTTATTATTTTGATTTGCTTTTTCCTGATGGTGAGTGTTGAGCCTGTTTTCATATGCCTCTTGGCCATCTGTATGTTTTCTTTGGGAAAGTGTTTACTCTCTTGTTCCACTTGTGAGTGGAATGATTGGATTTTTTGTTGTTGTTTGTGAGTGCTTTATAGATCTTGGATTTGAATCCTGATCTATTGTATGCATATAATGTCTTCTCCTTCAGTAGGTGTCTTTCATTATAGCTTGGCTTTCTTTACATTATATAGAAGCTTTTTAATTGATGGAGTCCAGTTTGCGTATTTCTTGTTGAAGGCTCCTTGGGTTAGTTTACTAAAGAGATCTGCCAATGTTTTCATAAAGTTATTTTATGGATTCTAGTCTAATTTCAAGATCTATAATCTGCTTTGGGTTTACCTCTGTGAATTGTGTAAGATACCATTCTAATTTCTTTTTTTTTATTCAGTTTTCCCGCACCATCTATTGAACAGATTTTATTTAATGCTAAATATTTCTTGCATAAGAGAATTCTTTTTTTAGGTAAAAAGATATTTTTATACAAGCATTTTCTTCCCCCTAAAACTTGGCTCAAAAGCCAAATATTTATAAACGTTGATCAAATCAAGGGAGCTATTCCAGCTGTTAGCCTGAACTCTGTTTCTCTGCTTGCTTGAATATTTCCTCTTCCTCTGTGTTCTGATGTGCCTCCTTTGGATTCTTGTTATAGGATACTAAGCTCACAGCCAATTACCAAAACATACCTGTGGTATTGTATTTTAGTGTGTATTTCATGTCTCAGGTATTTGACTTGCTCTTGATGTAGTTTCTGAAGTAGTTAAAAAATCAGATCATGTGTGTGTGCATGTATGTATTATTTCTGAGATTTTGTTGTGTGTGTGTGTGTGTGTGTGTGTGTGTGTGTGTGTGTGTGTGTTCCTCAGTGATGCTTGGGTCTGGGAACCTGCAACTCAATCTTCTCAGGCATTCTGTGTAGACCTGATCATTAGGTGAGCTTGGGTAGGTGATGTGTGTTTGGGCCCTGAGGTGCTAGGGACCACCAGGGTCATCCAAGAAGTGCTCAGGAGCCATGAAGTCTATACTCAGTGCTGGGGGGCCATCTGATGCTGGGATGAAGTTCAATTATTTCCGAAGGTAGATGCTTGGACTAAAGCCTTCTTACTTACTACTTTTATTTAGATTGGATTCTTGCTTTGTAATTGATGAACCAGAGGAAACTCTACAGGACTTTGGTCCACAAGCATTCCAGTTATTATCTGCAGTGAAAATCTTAGGAGAAAAATTTGGAATTGGGGTTCCAATTTTGTTTCTACGAGGATCTGTAAGTATATCTATGAGCCGGAGATTAGCGGTACTATGACGATTACTTTGGTTTTAGGGTTAGGGTTAGGGTTTGATCTAGTTTTAGAAAGTCAGAACTCCATCTCTGTGTCTCTTAGACACAGAAAGCATACATTTGAGCTAATAAGCACAGAGTTCATTCCTTTTGATGAAGCCTGTGTATATTTCACATGGCGTGCTGTTTCCATGTTCCTAACTGAAGTTCAGTTCAGTTCCTCAATCTGGAAGCATTATATTAGTTTATTCTTTTGCTATTGGATGAATCCCTAGACCGATCTTCTGAGGATAATTATGAAAAGTTAAGTTTTATTTGTCGAGGGACAAGTAGAACAAAATTATGTAGTTTGGTATCCCGAAATGTAATCGGTTTGTGAGGAAAAACTTTAATTTTAGTGATTATATGCAAATGTTATGTTCAATAAAATTATTTGCAGTATTTTTTCTCCTGTAAAACTTTAATTTCAGTGATTTGAGAATAAGTTCAGTAATAATATTTGTGATTTTTTTTAATTTCCTATTTTAACATCTCTTACTAGGAACATTTTAAACTTAAAAAAGGGTTTTTTTTTTTTTTTGGCTTTACCAATGAAGAGTCAATTCAGATTTTTTTTTTGAGTGAATATTGTGTTTCTAAAAATTTGGGGGTACAAATATGAATAAGTCATGCTCTTTAAACTCAGGGTTTTACTATAGTAATATTTTTCTGGGGGAAAATCACCTCAAAAAAACACTGGTCCACACCCAGCTGTGCTGCAGGCTTACTCCTGGATCGATGCTTCAAGTTTGCTCTGTCTAGTGTTCAGGCAGCCATCTGTGATGCTGGGGATTGAATTGGCTGTTTGTAAGACAAATAGCACTTTACCAGCTCTACTGGATCTCTGTCCCCTGAATATATGTTTCCTGGTTTAAGTGTTATGCTAAGTGTAGTCAAATACTGTATATTGGTATAATTGAATAAATGAGAGTAGGGCATGGGATTCTTTGCCAATAGAAAGTTAAGGTTAAGAATCTCACTTTGAGGTAGAATTTTTCAAATAAATATTCATTTGAGATGAAAATTTATATATTTCATAGAAATTTTTTCTGAGTATGTTGTTTATAAAGGTACATATTTTTATAAGATATTTTAAACCGATATATGTTGAAAACTTAGCTTTCAGGTACTATAATGTTTTTATTGAATCTAAATGGAATTTGAAATTTTGTCTCTAAATCACAAGTTTGAGTAGAGATTTAATAACAGAATTGTTGCCTGAGGAGCTTGGTTTTAGCTGCTTTATGTGTTACTGTTAGTTTTACATAAAAATTCTGAGTTGCAAGGAATAGTTTTTTTTATTTCACAGATCTTAAATGTAATTGAGATCCATGAAAATTTCTCTGTCTGTGATCTTTAAAACTGTTGTATCCCACTTGAAAGTATGATTTATAAAAATTAACCTTAGTATCCTAAGGAATAATTTTTTTATTTTACAGGTCTCAAATATGATTGTTATCTGTGAACATTTCTTTTTTCTCTGATCTTTAAAACCTGTGTATCCTAGATGAGTATATAATTTATAAAAATTATCCTTCTTTTAATTTGGTATAACCTAGCAGTATCCAGTATCAACAAATAAGTGTAAGTGGGCTTCTAGACAAACTTGAACTGGTCACAAGAGGGATCAGATTTCACTTATTATTTGAAAATCAGTCAGATTGCTTACAGTGACATTCTCTTCTGGGAGTCCTCAAATTAAGAAGTTTTTTCTTTGTGAAATTTTATACTACCCTTGCTATCTAAAGGTGGAAAACTTTTTTAAAAAGTACCACTTAGTGAAAATTTATAGACATTGGGTGCAGTGAAAATAAGACACGTTTCCCCTTCAATTCAATGATCTTAGTATCTACTGGGATATTATTTAAAACATAATTGTAATTTCTTTGGGAATTCAGTAAATTGTCCACCTTAACTAATTCCTAAGAAATGAATATCTTCTAGATTATTTTGATCTGTGAGATAAAGACAGAACTCTTGAAGTTTTTTAAAGAGATAATTTTTACACATAGAATTTCACATATGGTACTTACACAAGATCTTTTTAATTACAATTAATGATTATAGAGGCCATCCAGGTAATTATTAATAGTGTTTAAATTTTATTTTAAAGTTCAGGTTTAGATTGAGATTAGGTAGAAATATTGTCTAAGGAGCTTTATTGTGGTTGTCAGGCTCATCACATAAGAATTTTCAAACACCCTATGTGAACAAGGTAGGCAGTTACCTTGATTGTATAGATTAGAAAGCAGAAATAGTTAGGATTTTGCATAATCAGGAGATAGTAGAGATTCCTGATCACATCAAAATGTTGAACCTTGATGTGGTTGCAGAATTTTAACACTTGGTAAAAGGGGCTTTGACTTTAGGCAGCTGTAGGAACACTGCTGGTGGTTTCAGTCACCCTTTGTAATATTCAAACTGAAGGAGAGGGTTCTCCGTTTAGTTTTCTAGACATACTATCATCTAATTGAAAAATATTTCTAGGAAATTTTACTCTCTCTTGGCTCTGTTTTGAATGGAGGACAACTGCTTCAGTAATAACTGTTGTGAAACCTTAAGTGTCAGCTGTGAGCTTTGTTTGGTCTGTAGAAACTGGGCAATAGTTAAAAGAAAATCATTAAGTAAAATTTGAATAGGAACTTTAGACTTATTTTCTGCTTTAGAAACATAGGGATTTAAGGCTTCTTGAGTTAAAGAGTTTAGGATTTTTATTTTTTCTGGGATTGGTGGGGTGGGGGGCTGCCTTCCAAGCAGTACTCGGAGGGCCCATGGGCCTCTCCTGATACTCAGCAGCCTGCCCAGCAGTTCAGTGCTCAGTCCTGAAGATGCAGTACTGTTTGGTGCCAGTGTTCAGCAGGGCTATCCCAGAGGTGCTCAGAGTCTTCTGAGCCACACCTGACAGTGCTCAGGTGACTATGTGCCACAGATCACGCCTGGCTCGGGTATGTGCAAGGCATACCAGAAAGGTGCCTACTTCCCTGTACTATCTCTTTGGCCCTGACTTTTGCAAAATCTGCTTTTGTATAAGGCGCTGTCCTCTTTTCAGGGATAATGTAAAGCTGAATTAGGAGAGATTTACCTGGTAAGGGAGGCGTTATTTGGGAAGAAATGTTTAAGTGTCATACAAAAATTTTAAGCATATATAAAGTATTCGTAAGTTCTGAAGAGAGATTGTTAATAACTAGGAAATCAAAGTCTTCTGTAGTTATCATTTCTGTTTTGTAGACAGTATGGTCGGTTTTGGCATTCAGAACTAGAATGAGGGAGAAAAGGATAAGGGAACATTTTAGCAGAAAAAAAGACTACAAGAGCATTTATGATTTTTAAAGTAGTAATTTTAGAGGAGCTTCAAGTTTAAAACTGCTTTCTTTATCACAGATATTTTATTAGAAAGTGATACTTTGGATTTATGTATTCTGGCCACTCCGCCATCTTCATTCTAACTTACTTTCAGTTAGTAAGTTGAAGGCATATCTATTCCTTGATATATCAGTTTGATTCCCATTATTTTTCTAACCTGATGTTTTGGGGGTACCAGGGATTGATCTCTGGACCATACATATGAAGCCTCTACAACACTAAACTTTGTCCGTGGCTACATCCAGCCTGGTTTTTAAAGTAAGAGAGAGATGTGATAACTTTCTTTTTAGCGACTTCATTCTGTGGAGGTATAGGCTCTTTGACCAAAGTGACTGTTGAACCTTTCATCTTATTTTACAGTGGCTAATACCAAGTCCCAGAAAGTTCAGCGACCTTCCTGAGGGCATGCTCTTATATACTAGAGTCGGGATGAGCAGCTGTTGACTAGTTTCATGCACCTACTTAGCCTTTTTATATGCAATTTGGCATTTTCATTTGTCAGATTGAAAGATCTAGAGATGCTAGAATGAAGACTTGTGATTAATTCTTAAAATATAGGTGTACAAAATAGTGTCCTCCTGTCTGAAACTAATGCCCAAATCTTTTTTCATAGCAGTTTTATCAGCCTCTCAGCTTTGTCAGTAGAACAATGGAATTTTACTCCATTGGGATGGTAACTTATTCTGTACACAGAATGAGAAGTCATTAAACATTATTGTTGACAGTCTGTATTCTGTTATAGTCTTTTTTTCTTAAGTGTTAGCTTGGTTGACTGAATTTCTAGCTGAAAAGAGATATTCTGTGAAAAAACAAAAAATGCTTAGTATCAAAGAGCTGAGCTATTTCATTCTATGTATAGAGATTGCCATGGAAACAGCATTGTAAATTTTTTCACACAGTACACAGTATCACAATGACTATTGATCATGAAGAGAAGGGAAAGCTACTCTATATTTAACAAAGAAATCTCATTATTTCATACTAGTAAATATGTTCATTTTCTTTATGTTTTCTTTGACTTAATAAAGGAAAGACCAGAAATAAAATTTTAGTGTCCAAACTACTATTAAGTGTTCATCAGGTAATTTAATACTTTTGCTGTTATTAGTTTGCAAGCAATCAAATTTCCTAAAATTAAGGTAGGGACCCAATACTATTGTCTGTCTGTCTGTCTGTCTGTCTGTCTGTCTGTCTGTCTGTCTGTCTCTCTGTCTGTCTGTATGTATGTCTGTCGTCTGTCCATCCATCCGTCCGTCACGTCGTCCATCCGTCTATGTATTGATCTATCTATATACAAATGCTGCAGAGTAGGTAGTCATGAGTTTTGCTTTAAAATTAAGAAATTCAGGTTGAATTAAAGAATCAGCTGTTAACCAATAAGAAAGATAATGTTGTTGGCAGGCCCTGACCTTGATTCAGTCTTTACAATGCCCCTGAGAGATAGAAAGTCATCTCTGTGTGGCGCGTGAGGAAATAGAAGCCTGTGTTAGGAACTTTTCCAGAGCCAGACAGTCTCAGACCTGTGGCTTAGTTCTATGTATTTTAGCAACACTATAGTCAGCACATCTGTGCATGTCTCTGTACGTGTGTGAAAGTATATTTAGACTATATACTCGATCACATATAAACACAGTGTTTATGTATGTTATAGTAATAAAAGATTTGAACTAATTGGAGGTTTGTGTTCCAGGCCTAGATGACTATTTGCTGTCTTTGAATCTCTGATCATTTGTAGGAGTCAAAATTACTATGTAGATGAGAAAACCTGAATGTTCCTTCTGGCTCTGCAATTCTGCCTTCTTTAATGTTAGTTTTTCTAACCAGATCAGCCAAAAGCTACTTAGTCACTGAGTGGTATTGCTAAGAAGAGAAAAGGTATTTCTACACCTGGGTGTTTCTGTTTCTTTAATCTAAGCCCTATTTTAAGGCACTGCTGCACATGCTTCTGATTTCATTTCAGTCCAGTCTAAATGTGGTTTTTGTGCGAGACTCCTTTATATAGGCTGTTTCACGTTATTCACTCTTTAGCATTCCAGAAGAACAAAGCAGCCACGATGTTTTATTTGGTTTTGTTTATGTCTGTTTGCTGCCTGTCTTGGGGTGCTACCCTGTGGGCTTTCCTCAGACAGAATGTCGCCACAGTCCTCAAGTCATCTCCCTGGCTTGCAGCCTCAAGTGCTGGCTCTGTCTGCTGGAATCTGTTCGAAACATTCTTTTGATTTTTGATCCTTGGATTTTTATATATACTAATAGTTAGACCTTTATTACTGCATGGATAGAATATAGAAATATTGACTTACTAGGGGCTGTGTCTGTTACTGTAAATTTTGACTGCATTTAATAGTGAAGTTTAGTAATCTTGATATATCTCCTGGTAACCTCTTGATATACACCATCTTGTGATAGATTCCAGGGATAAATTATTTTTGGAAACATGAATAAAAGTATTAACATTTTGGGCTGGAGCGATAGCCCAGCGGGTAGGGCGTTAGCCTTGTACGCAGCCGGCCTCTGCTGGCCTGGGTTCGATCCCGGCATCCCATATGGTCCCCGAGCACTGCCAGGAGTAATTCCTGAGTGCAGAGCCAGGAGTAGCCCCTGATCATTGCCGGGTGTGACCCAAAAAGGCAAAAAAAATACACAAAAAGTATTAACATTTTATATTAGAAAGCCTCAAGTTACTTTAGGTAATTTATACAGAAAGGATTTAGCTAGTTGCTAAGTTGCTAAGCTAAGTTGCTGACTGTTGCTCAGACAACTCATGTTAGTGCCTCATAAGTGCCTTGGTCTCTTCTGTGATCGTGAAGCTATTTGGCAGTTTGAAAACTGCCGTAATGGCACTTGAGGCCAAACTGCCCTGATTGGGGAGCTGGGGCGGTTCGGAAGATTCTGTTTCTGCCTGCTTTGGTAACCACAAACCCTTCTCTCATCTGTTTACTAACTGGATGCCTTTCGATCACAGGGAGGCTAGTGGTTATATGCGGGATTCTTTGCTAAAAAGTCTCAAAGAAAGCAGACTCCTCTAGACTCCTCTATAGACTAACTGCAAAAATAGTGGCAGTATCACCTTTTCTTATCTTCTTGCTTATAGATAGTATATAAAAATGTTTGATTAATGGAGCTTATATCATATCCAGAACTGTGGCTGAAAGGGTATTTGAGAAATAGCGTTTGTAACTTCCCAGATTCTATTAAGAGCGAGTCATAGCAGTTGGCGATTAGAATGATGTTATGGGGCGGGCGATGGCCCAGCAGGTAGGGCGTTTGCCTTGCACGCGGCTGGCCCATGCCGGCCCCAGTTCAATTCCGGCATCCCAAATGGTCCCCCCGAGCACCGCCAGGAGTAATTCCTGAGTGCAGAGCCAGGAGTAACCCCTGAACATTGCTGGGTGTGACCCAAAAAGAAAAAAAAATGATGTTTAACTTGGAATCTGCAGTTTTATCTATAAAATCCTGTTTGTTTAGTTCTGTATACTTTTGAAAGTAGAATTTTGGTGCGAGAGAGGAGGTACAGGGGTTAAGATGGTTGTATGTCACTGACCACCGTTTGAGCTTTGATTCTCCAGTGCATGTATGTTCCTCTCAGCACTGCCAGGAGTGATCCCGAGTATGGAGCCAAGATTAAGCCCAGAGTTTAAGAGACAAGAGCAAACCCTGAATACTGCTTGGTGAGACCCCAGAACAAAAATGAGAATAGACAACAAACACTAAAGATAGAATTTAAATGAGCAGGATGGATAAAATAGGTAGCGTGAGGATAAAGCGCATGTGGAGCGAGCATGGGAAAGGCCATCTCTATGAAAGGGTAAGAATACAGGCGGCGGGCTGGCTTGCTCCACAGTTCTAAACCTTGATGGCTGTGGAGCGCCTTCTGTAGGACTCCTCTCCTCATTTAGGAAAAGTTATATTTATATCCTCAACTTTGGGCTGTATAATGGGTAAGGTCATGTGACTGGCCCTTGTTCATTCAATCCCTGGCACTCCATATGGTCCTGAGTCGGCCAGGATTAATACCTGAGCCCAGAGTCAGGAATAACCCGAGTCCAGCCCAGTGTTCCCCCATCGATCCCTCTCCTCTCCCCAACCCCTGCTGCCTCAGATTCTCAAGTTTTTCATGGACCTGCTTTTCCTTTTCTTCGTGTAGCAGGCAACTCAGAAATGAATACATAAATGTTCTACTGTATCACGAGCAGAAAGCACAGGGGAAACACCATCCACTGGAAACGGTGTGGTCCTGCCCTCCTTTAGTGTCAGCTGTTAGATCACAGACTTTTAACACATTAAGCTGTAGATGGTGATCATTGTTTTCCGGGGTCAAGGAGAGAGCTCTCTATGTATTTGATCTCCAGCGCTACGTGGTCCTGGAAGCAGGCTCTAAGCACTGAGTCAGGAGTAGCTCCCACTGCCACCAAAACCAGAAAACAAGATATCCCCACACAACCAAACAGGGCAGTAGTGTTTGTATATTAATAAAATGTTTAAATATCAAAGATGAAGTATTAGCGGGCCGGAGGGGATAGTACAGTGGGCAGGGTCATTGCCTTGCAGATGTTTGACCCAGGTTTGATCCTTGATATGCCCTATGGTCTCCTGAGTCCATCAGGAGTGATCCCAGTGCACAGAGCAAGGATTGAGCTCTGAGAACTGCTAGGTTTGGCCCAAAAAAAACAAAACAAATGTATATATAGTGACTGGAGTGATAGTACAGGTTGGTAGGGCATTTGCAAAAGGTCTACCCGAGTTTGATCCCTAACATCCCATGTGGTCCCTGAGAACCCTGAGAATCACCAGGAGGTATTCCTGAGTGCAGAGGAACACCTCTGAGAGTGGCCCAAAACAAAAAAATTAAAAAAAAAAATATATATATATATAATTTCCAAATCCAGCTATTGGAAGTGCCTGTGAATTGTATCTGACATTTTTTGCCATTATTTAAGAGACAAGGGAACATTATTTTGGTTATGTATTTATTTGTAACAGTATTTAGAGTCAGTAGGATGACTCTAAATTTTTCATACTTCAAACTAAAATTTAGAGTCCAGGGATATGATTCAATGGTAGAGCAATTGCTTTGCCTTTGTGACGTCCTAGGTTCATTATTCCCTGAACGCTGCCAGCAGGGTTGACTCATGAGCATTGAGCTAGGAATAGCTCAGCACAGCTGACTGTGACAACACACACACACACACACACACACACACACACACACACACACACATCACATCACAACTGAAATTCCGAAATTTAGTTTTAAGTCAACAGCATTGTGAACTGTGTTTTGTTTTGCTTAATCTGTTTAATTAAATAAGCATTTTTAGGTATTGATTTTCTAACTCCTAATTTCAGTATTCCCAGCGTCTTGAAGACAAATATCGCAAGCACAGTTTCTTTGGCATTGGCAAGGATTGCACGGAGAGTTGGTGGAAGGCTTTTTTCTCATCAGCTCGTTATTGAGGGATTCTTGGTAGAGGTTTCTGGACACAACAAATATGTGAAGATTTACAAACTCACAAAAAAAGGTGAATGATATACAAGTCTACCTGTTTGGCTTAATTTTTCTTGCTATATTTTAAAGGATTTCTCTTTGTGTTTATTAGGGTAGAAATTGGCTCGAGGAAGCCACTACAGAGTCTACTCGGAAACTTATGCTTCAAGCTAGTGAAGAATTATGTTTAAAGAGGTATCTACCGTGATTCCTTTTTAATGTGTAATTTGTTGTTGTTTAAATGATTTTATTTATGCAAATTATAGATGCCACAGGGGTAGATGTGTAGAAATACTGATTGAGCACCTCTTACTCAACTCGGAGTAGGGGTCAGTGTGGGAAAGATGAGTCCTACACTTTCTTGTTTGATACCAAGTATAGTATTTAGAAAGTGACTTTCTGATTATCTCTGAAGTAGCAGTGAAATCAGTGTTGAGTCTCATACCATGTTTATTCCTTTTGTGGAAAAGAAATGGTGGGAAGGGGATAACTTATTACTCATTATTAATGCCTTTATGTATTATAGATCACTTATCATTTTTTTAACTTAAACTTTCCAGTACTTTTCCTAGGGCAAATTTATTCTCATATAAAAAATCACGGGTTCTAAAAGAATAATTTAATCTCTGCTTCTGTGAGAGTGGAGGTATGTTGATTCGTGAAGTACATAATTGCATTTTAACATTTGAGATAATTTAATTTTATTGTTTTTCAGTTCTAAAATTGTGTCTTCAGGCAGTCAACAGTGTTTCTCTAGACAAGAACCAATTGAATTAAGTGCAGAGAGGAAGGTATGCTTTTATTAAAGAGGCAGTTCTTATTTATTTTATTCTCTATTGATGCATTTCCTATTTTAAAGTATTAGATTTTAATTTCCCTTTAGTTAAAGAAGACAATTCTATACATAGCAAAGCCTAAAATTTAGAGAAAGAAGTGATAGAAATAAGCTCGCAGCTTTTAAGTTCTGGGGTTAATAGAACAGAAGTATTTGAGGGGTAACTTACTATGATTCTGTAAGAATTTTTTTTTGAACTATTTCGTTCGCATGTTCACGATATTTTTAGCTAATAAGAAAAATAAGCCACATTAATGTTTTCCTTAAAGGTTTATATACATGTGCATGTTTTATATGTGCTACCATACACACAACAAATGTTCATATACATAAACTCATACTTTGCATTAGCATCTTTATTAACTATTGCAGATGAAAATATTTACCTGCAGGGAGGCTTCAGCTAACTAGAACGGTGGGGTAAAGGTCTAATGTGCAGAATTAAATTTTATGGTGAACTTTCTTCTGCTTTATTAAAGTATGCAGAAAATAATTGAATTTTTTTAAACTTTGACTTTTATAGTCTCTGCAGTCTTATGATCATACATTCCCTATAGATTTGGGAGGAATATTACATTGGGTTATATTTCTAATGGCCTTTAAAATACTAGGAAATGATCATTTAAGAGCTTATGTCAAGTGATTTATTTGATTTGGTTAAATCAGAAGAAAATATATGTGAGCTTTTGTATTATATTTTCTTTTTGTATGTTTGAAAGCAGTCTAACTTGGAGAAGATGTATTCTTTCAAAACATTTGATAAGATGCCTTCTGGGAATAATAGTCCTAAAAAAAAGGTACCGATTTCAATATTTTTATTTTCTATACTTGCTTTATCAGCATTTTCCTTCTTTCCTAAAAATTCTTAAGAGTTATTGGGCCGTTTCATTGATGAAAAGAAATAAAGGTTAAAGTTTGAGTTTAAACAATTATCACTGTTTAAACAATGATCTCACTCATATAAAGAACCAAAGCAGGGGAATAGACAGAACCAAGTGAAAGCAAATCCTTTAACTCTGTGAAAGAAATGAGGTTGCCAACGAAAAGGAGAGTGGGACTGACTTGGAGAAGGGGCCGGCCAACTTGGGTGAGGGGTTTTGGCACTTTGGAGGTGGAAGTGGCTGTGCTGTGGTAACGTACATTTTGAAGAGGGATGAAATTGTACCCTTCATATACATATAAGCCTGTGCAATCTCAGAAGAAAACAGAAATAGTCTATGGTGTCTTGGTGAGTTAAAGCAGTTGCCTGCTGGTACAGGGTTAATTCAAACTCTAGTGCTGCCCTTGGCCCTGAGATACTGAAGGAAAGGGCCCCAGGAGCTGGGGAGGGAGCACAGGGCATGCCCAGGGACCCTGGTTTTGTTTCTGACAAGGCATGACACCCTTGTGTAAACCTGTAAGCACCCAGGCTCTGTGAGGGTGGCCCTGGCAACCACCATTACCATTGGACCCAATGCCGCATCTCTGGGCCCCAGTATTGAGTCATCTGGCCTTGTAGGCTGAATAGGATTGAAGGGTGTGGCCCCAGATTCCCTGAGCATTGCCTGAGAGGTTCAGAAAGATGGCTCCAGGACTTTATTTGTTTACTTTGGGGGTTGTGGCTTTACGTAGCAGTGCTCAGGTGCTTTTTCTGAGTCTGTGCTTAAGAGTCATTCCTGTTACTGCTCAGGGGATCATAGGTAGTGCTGGAATTGAATCGCAGTTAATCACTTGAAAGGCACGAGCCTTAATCTCTGCTCTATCTCTTTAGCCTCCTGATTCAGTGACTTTTAAAACTGCTCAGGGGGCTGGAGTGATAGTAGGGTAGGGTGTTTGCCTTGCTCACGTCCAACCTGAATTTAATTTCTGGCATCCCATGTGGTCCCTTTAGCACTACCAGGAGTAATTCCTGAGTGCAGAGCCAGGAGCAGCTCCTGAGCATTGCCAGGTGTGACCCACAAAGCAAAAAACAAAACAAAAACTAAAAACTGCTCAGGGCAAGAGTGAGGCTGTGGGTTTACATGTGCTTCTGCATGTGCCAGAGTGAGCATGTCAGCCCCACTGATAGGGGATCCCTGATGAGGAAGAAACAAAAGCAAAAGCATGAGCTTTCGGTGTTAAAATTATTAAGGCAGTGATATAAAATAATAGTATTGTTATTTTGTTAACTTAGTTTTTGTGTATTATTGTCCACCTGACTTTATGCCAAATGGTAAGCATTTTACAAATAACCTATATATTTGTAATTAAAATTAAGTTAACTTATTTACTGCCATTTTGCTATTGAAGAGACCAAGAGTTAAGTTTATTCATTTAAGAGCATTACAATTAGTATCTGAGCTGGCTTTGAAATTGTATTGTATTACTGTATCACTGTATTCCTGTTCATCATCGATTTGCTCTAGCAGGCAGTCTCATGCTAGTAGAGCCTATGGGCACCTGCTTGCTCCAGGAATATGAAGAGCCTCAAACCATTCCATCAGGTCATGGGAATGAGGTCTATAATTGTTACTGGTATTTGGCATATCGAATATGACACGGGTAGCTTGCCAGGCTCTGCCATACGGGTGGTATACTCTTGTAGTCACCTCTGATCTCCAGGAGAAATTGTATTGTAAATCTTTTATATTTAAACACTAAATTATGTATAAAATATGTTTTGGCTTCATAAGAATAAGTTTATGGCAGTATAAAATGGTAAATTAGATATGGTAGGGAATTAAGGTAATACAAAGATTGTTCTTTTAAGTTGAATATTTGACTTTGTGTGAAGAATGTATAGAACTATGGAAGGTCTTTAATAATGCATGACAATCTGTTCTTGTCTCATGGTTATAAGTATCTCCACTTATCTCTGGCAATATTCATTATATTTATTTTGAACTTCGCTGTACTTAAATTAGCATTTATAGGTAAAACATTTTAAGTGCTTTCCACATAAATTGGTGTGTTACCCAGAATTTTGTCAGTACGGATGACACTAAAATTTCTTTGAGAATTATTTTCAACTGCCATTTTGCAGGTGGCACACTGATAAGAGTCTCAGAAGCAGTCTTAGTTTTAGTTCACACTCAAGAACTTAGTGTTCAGGGATTGCTCCTGGCTCAGTGCTCAGTGACTGTTCCTGTGCCAGCCATCGAACCTGGGTTTAGTCACATGCAAGGCAAGTGCCCTTCCCCACTGTGCTGTGGCCCTGGCCTCCAGATTTGGGGAGAAAATTGTGAGTAATTCATCCCATGTACCAAGAATTCTTTATGAACCAAAAATTAGAATATCACAGAAAAAAGATCTTGGATTGTATCCCTCGTTTTAGGAAAATGTCAAACCTCCTTAGGCTGGGGAGTGGCCTGAGTAGCAGAATCCATGCGCCCCTGAGGGAGAGCGCCGAAGTTTGCTGCTGCCACACATGCCCAGCTGAGCACCAGGTGTTGGCCGCAGTGTGCCCTCACCCCGTCTGCAATACCAGAAGTGGTCCCCACAGCGATAGCAGAGTAGTTTCTTGAGTACAGATGCTAAATTATTTTCCCCAAAGCATTTAGTTCAGGAAGAGGACGGGACCTCTTCTGAACCAGGGCTACTCCGTGATGAACTGCAACTGCAGCTTAATTAAGCTTTGCATTGTGAGCAGCAGGGAGGTGGCGCTGGTGGCTTGACTGCTTGCTCAGCATTTCGGAGCCCTGGGCTCCATCTCACCATTGCATGGTTCCCCTTGTAGCTTTGCAGAAGCAACCCCAACATTACCTGGCACAAAGCGGGAAAAAAAACTCTAAACATTCCCCTCATAATAGCATCATACCTGATCCAGATTGTTTAAAAGTAAGCTATAAATAACAGATTGCCTTACTGGCATTGTGAAGAACAAATGTTAATGATCACTTTTATTAAGATACTCATGTTTTCGGGGTGACATGAAAAGTGAACTAGCATGATAAAAGTGCTTTCATTTTCTGTTTTCTGTTAAATATTTTAGCATCTTGGTGCAGCCATCGGGGAACTCTTCCAGACCTTCAGAATCCATGATCTCAGCTCAAGAGCAGGAGACTCAGGTAGGGGATTTGTAAAGTGGCACTCGGTTTATAATTAGGATCTGATGCATGCTTCGTTTGGTTGCATGCCAGTATTTGCTTGGGGTCGGGGGGGGGGGGGGGAGTGAGGTTGGGTCTTACCTAGCAATGCTCTAGGCTGTTGAGGTTGTTCCTGACTGCTCAGGAGTGACCCCTGGTGGTGCTCAGGGTACCATATTGTATATGGGAGTTGATCCAGTGTTGTGGTTACAGCAGCTAACATGCTTTTACTTTCGTATTCTGTTGCCAGTGTTTTTTTTTAATTATTCTTTAATTGAGAGCCTGAGTTAGAGCTCATGGGTTGGGTTGTTTTTGTTTTTTTTTTGTTTGTTTGTTTTTTTTTGCTTTTTTGGGTCACACCTGGCGATGCTCAGGGGTTACCTGCTATTCGCTCAGGGAATTACTCCTGGCGGGAGCTCATGTTTGTTTTATCCTAAGAGAAAATGTTATATTGAAAAACTATGGACATGGGGCTGGAGCAGTAGTACAGCAGGTGGGGCATTTGCCTTATATGCAGCCTACCCAGGGTCAATCCCCAGCATTACATATGGTCCCCTGGGTACTGTCAGGAGAAATTCTTGAGTGCAGAGCCAGGAGTAACCCCGAGCATTGCCAAGTGCGACCCAAAATGAAAAAAAGAAAAAGAACCAAGCTAAAACAAAAACCACAATGGACTTGGTTTTCTTAAATACATTTAAAAATGCTGAATTGTTAATCTTTGCTATTCCCCCCTTTTTTTTTGTTCAGACTGTGTTATATCGCAAATTAGTAGAAGCCAGGCAGAAACATGCCAGTAAAATGAATGTCCCACCAGCCATTCTGGCAACAAATAAGATATTGTTGGATATGGCCAAAAGCAGGTAAGTCATCTGTTTGTACATGTTTTATTGGAAAGTTGCATAATAACATTGTAAAATATATGTTTTTTGTTTGTTTTGGGTTTTGTCTTTTGGGCCTCACCCAGCAGTGCTCAGGTCTTACTCCTGGCCCTGTGCTCAGGGTTCTCTCCTGGTGGGCTCAAGGGACAGGATGGGATCTTAGGGATCAAAGCCAGGTCAGTCACATGCAGGGCAGGTGCCCATACCACTGTACTACCCCCCCCAACCATGTCATGTATTTTACTAGGTGACACAATTACGGACTGAAGCTCTTAGTTGAGGTGTAACTCTTTTGGAGCTTGAATATGTTTGTAGGAGTCATATCCAAAGTGTATATAATCCAGTTCATGATTCACTATCCAGTATGTACATGTCTGGCAAACACCAAAACTCTTATAATTTTCTAAGTTTTGTTCCCATTCATGTAAACTTAAAATTACTGTTATTTTCACTCTTCTAATATATATATATATATCTCTTCCTCCCTCTTATTGCCATAGTTTTCAGTTTAAATGACCTTGTGTTCCTTTTGTGCCTGTCTCACTTTCCTTAGAGACATTATGTTGTCAGACCATTACCCTTTGGCTGTTGCCAAGTGCTTCTTCACTCTTTGCTCTTTCTCGCTATTCCCTCTTTTCCATCTGACATGTAGCGCAGATCAGGTTTTCTTTATCATATTCTACTGCTGCTTAAGTAGCTTCCCACAGTCTTAATTTTTTTAAAACTTAAAATTCAAGACCTACAATTCATAGACTTAAACTTATTTTTCCATACAGTTCACAAAGTTTTTCTTTAAATTTTGTTTAGTTATACCACCTTGAAATATACAGTTACAAAGTGTGTTCATATTTGGGTTTCAGTCATACGGTGTTCCAGCATCCATCCCTCCACTAGTGCATACCCCAGCCTGCATCTATGGCAGACAATTTTCACTTCTCTCTCTCTCTCTCTCTCTCTCTCTCTCTCTCTCTCTCTCTCTCTCTCTCTCTCCCTCTCTCTCTCTCTCTCCCTTCTCTTACATTGTGGCTTGCAATACATACATTTAGAGATTATATCATGTATATCCTTTTGCCTACTTTCAATACTTAGTTCTATGCTGGTATTATCATTTACAATAATTATTAGTACACTGTTCCTTTCTCCGTCTTACCTAACCTCTGACTCCTACACATTTGCTGTAGGTTCTACCCACTGAGAGAACCTACTGATCATGTTTTGTCTGTCCTTGAATATTGGTATCATGCTATTTTTTATATCCCGCAAATAAATGCAGTCATTCTATATCTGTCCTTTTCCCCTGGCTAATTTCACTCAGAATGATCCTCTCTATGCCCTTCCATTCATAGGCAAATTTCATAACTTCATTTTTCCTAACAGCTACGTAGTATTCCATTGTATAGATGTACCACAGTTTCTTTTTTTGTTTTTTGTTTTTTTCCCTAATAGATTTTTTTTTTTTGTGTGTGTGATTAAACATGTTTTTTTTAGTTCAGTTAAAACATACTTTTCTTGAAACGGTAGCACTTTGCCAACAAATCATACTGAATTGTTTGCAGCACCCATCCCGCCACCAGTGCCCATCTCCCACCACCAACGTCCCGTCCCCTCCCCCCTCCCCCAGCCCTGCTCCATGGCAGGTTCTTGATTTCTTTCCATTTCTCTCTCTTTCTCTTTTCCTTCCCCTCCAGACTATGGATTACGAACACTAAAGGTTGTCATGAGATGTACCACAGTTTCTTTATCTAGTCGTCTATTCTTGGGTTCTCGGGCACTCTTTTTTTTTTTTTTCCCAGATACTGGCTATTGTGAATAGTGCTGCTATGAAAACAAAAGTGCAGATGGTGTTTCCACTGTGTGGTTTTGGCTTCCCAGGGTATATTCCCAGGAGTGGTATGGCTGGGTCAAATGGGAGCTCAATTTCTAGTTTTTGAAGGAATGTCCATATTGTTTTCCAGAAAGGTTGAACCAGTTGACATTCCCACCAACAATAGTTGAGAGTCCCTTTCTCCTCGCATCCACACCAGCACTTGTTGTTATTGCTCTTTTGATACGTGCCAGTCTCTCTGGTGCAGTTCACAAAGTTTTGAAGGGTTATTATACCTAAATTTTTCACCATTTATTGAAGATCCTTTTCAACTTCCTATTACTTCCACTTACTTGCCGTGCTGCTTCTGTTTTACAGTTTCCTTGGTTGCCCAAAAATTCTTGTTAGAAATCCTTCAGGATTTTATTATATTGTCACAGTTTAGATTCTTGTTCCATATCAGTAAATTAATTCTTTTCTCTGGCATATTAATAAAGAAATCAAGTAAAATTCCAAGGATCACTTTTATCACACAATATTTCTCTCTCTCTCTCTCTCTCTCTCTCTCTCTTTTTTTTTTTTTTTTTGCTTTTTGGGTCACTCCTGGTGGTGCTCAGGGGACCGATATGGGATGACAGGAATCGAACCTGAGTCAGCCGCATGCAAGGCAAATGCCCTACCCACTGAACTATCACTCCGGCCCTCTCTCTCTCCCTTATTAGTGGTGTACATGTGTTTCTAGATTTTAAAATTTCTAGATTTTAAAATTCTAGATTTTAAAATTCTGTGGCAGAGATATTTTGTTCCTCATCCTATAGCTTCCCAAGCACCTTTTACACTGCCTAGTAAATACTGAATGGTTAATAAATATTTATAAGACGTTATATCCGGAGATTAATTGGCTGGTGATTATATTGATTGTATTTATCTTCCGTGTTTCCTTTCAGGAAGTGGTTTTTATCACTAAATTTATACAAGAGTCACTGGGTAGGGCATTTGCCTTGCACAAGGCTAACCCGGGTTCAATCCCGGCATCCTATATGGTTCCCGAGCACTGCCAGGATTAATTCCTGAGTGCAGAGCCAAGAAGTAAACCCTCAGCATCACTGGGTGTGACCTAAAAAGGGAAAAAAAAAGATTCCTTCAGGGTTATTATTTTTGTGTGTTTGTGTTTTTTTGTGGTTGTGGTTGTGGTTGCGGGGGGCCATACACGTAGTGTGTTGCGGCCTTATCCCTACTGCTGTGCTCAGGGATCACTCCTTATGGTGCTTGGAACTCATATGTAGTACTGGGCTCAGACCCAGGTTGTCTGTATGCAAGGCAAGGCAAGAATCTTACCTACTATGCTCGCTTTGGTCCTAGAGATCGTACTTCGGTCAGATTTTTCTCTTTTCTTTCTTTCTTCCCTTTTTTTTTCAAGCAAAAGAAATATTTTTTATGGGGCTGGAGCAATAGCACAGTGGGTAGGACATTTGCCTTGCATACAGCTGACCCTGGTTCAATCTCCAGCATCCCGTATGGTCCCCGAACACTACCAGGAGTAATTCTTGAGTGAAGAGCCAAGAGTAACCCCTGAGCATTGCTGGGTGTGACTCCCCCCAAAAAAAAAAAGAAATATTTTTATTCTGAAAATGCAGTAATACTGTTGAAACCAAGGATGTGCGACTCAGGTGATGGAATAGATGCATAAGTCTCATGCACAAGACCTTGGATTCTCTCCTGAGCAACTCATGGTCCGCCTCAGCATATCAGGGTATGACTCTACAAAAGTAAATTAATAACGAACAAATTCATAATCTGTGAGAACCTTCACATAGTGAGTTGTAAAACATGTCCCTGACTTCTCAATAAAGCACAATCCTACTGTACATTTCATATAGACTTGTCCCTTAATTCTTTACAAGAGCTATTTCAGTTCTCCATTAATAGGAAGTTTCTAGGGTTTTTTTATTGTTGAGTCATATTACAGTAGACCAAGACAAAGGTGTTCATGATTGGGTTTCAGTTATACAGTATTCCAGCACTCATCCCTCCACCAGTGCACATTTCCCAACCCCTTTGTGCCCCGTTTCCCTCCCATCCACCCCCTGCAGTGTGTCTCTATGGAAGGTATACCCCCCTCTCTCTCGCTCTCTCGCTCTCTCGCCCGCTTGCTCGCTCCCTTTCTCCTGTTGCACATTGTGTTTTGCAAAACAAGACTGAAGGATTATCACTTATTTTCCTTTACCTACTTTCAACACTCAGTTCTAGTTTAACTATTTCCAACTATTATTGTCAAACTAGAGGAGAGACTTTTCTAAATCTAATAATATTGAGCATATGTCTTGCAGCAAAAATTAAATTAATTTGGGACTGGATTGATAGCTCAGTATATTCTAGCACATGCATTGCATACGTGAGGCTCGGCCTTGACCCTTGGCACTTACTGGTCCCTGAACACGGGGAGTATCCCCTGAGCACCATTGAATGTGACCTTCTGCCCCCAACTTTTATTTCTAAGTCTGGGGAGATAACATACTTGAGTGCATGTTTCATGTGCAGGAATACTGGGTTTGATACACAGTATTAATGGTTCCCAAAGTACCACCAAAGCACTCTGTAGTAGCCCACAAACACCTCTGGGTGTGACCCTAAAACTGGAAGAGTGGGTCTGAGAGATAGGACAGGGATTAAACTATTTGCCTTGCTTATAACCAGCCTTGTTCAGTCCCCAGTAGTGCACGTTCACTCCTCAAGCTCTGCCAGGAGGACCCCTGAGCACAGAGGCAGAGTAAGCCCTGAGCGCCCACATGTAAGAAACCTTGGAGGTGGGGCAGATATGTAGGTCAGTGGTAGAAGGTATGTGTGTGTATTAGGCTCTGGGTTCAATCCCAAACAACCCTCTTCCCAACATAAAAATTATGAGTTAAAAACCTAAAGTAATGAGGTTTATAGTACATAAATAATGAAGTGAATAGTAAGTTATAGTAAATATAAATTTATTTACTAGTATATTTACTTGATACTATATAAGTAAATATGTATATTTACTTATGTTTAATACATAAGTAAATCACTTGATCACTTGAATCCCGTTATTCATCGATTTGCTCCAGCGGGCGCCAGTAACATTTCCATTGGACCCTATCACGTGCCAATGTAGCCCAATGGCATCTGGTTGATTCAGGAATATGAAGAGCCTCAAACCATTCCTTCAGGGTCTTGACAAGGAAACATAAGTAAATATGTATTATATAAGTAAACATATCTATAATATACTATATTTTATAATATGATATTAAGATTTACTTAATATTATAAGTAAATTTATTTATAGTAAATAAAGTTATAGTAAATGAATAAAGAAGATTTCTTTCATGGCTAAGAAATAGACTAGAGCATTAGATTTTTCTACTCTAGAGAAAGACTTCCAGCACAGGATTACTTGTATTATACATTGTTTTGGGTTGTTAGAAAAAAATGTTTACTGAACGTTAGTATGAAACTATGTTGCTGAGATGATTTTTTTTTTCAATTTCTTGACTTTTTTTTTAATGCCAGACCTACGACTGTTGAAAACATGAAAAGGATTGATGGTGTTTCCGAAGGCAAATCTACCATTTTGGCGCCTCTATTGGAAGATATCAAAGATTTCTGTCGGTTACATACTGTTCAGGTAAAATACACTGGATTTAAAAGCTTGGAGAGAAAAATCCCTTTTTCACCATGTCAAAACCAGTTAACACTTTTGGAGCTGAAGTGGTGAGACAGTGGTTGGCACATTTGCCGCACACAAGGCTGACCCGGTTCATGCCCCAGCACTCCCTGTGTGTCCCCAGGCTCTCCAGGTGTGGTACCTGAGAGCAGAGCCAGGATTGAGCCCTAAGCACCACCAGGTGTGGCTCAACCCCACTCAAACCCTCATTCCCCCAAAAAAAAAGAAGAAAACATTTTTCTCTTTTTCCCCATGACTACTACTACTTAGAGGAATTGAGGTATTTCTCAGTAAGTTAGCTATAAAAACAGGTAAGTTACCTAATTTTTACAGTGGTACAAAAGTAGGGGACTAGACTCTTTATGGCGTCCTACTTTGTAGGAAGTATTTAATTGGACTAATTCTGCACTTTATTTTGTATAGGGGTCTCACCCTACTTAGCTCAGGGCTTCCTCTTGGCTCTGAGCACAGGGGTCAGTCTTGGTGGTGCTTGGGGAACCATATTTGATGCCCGGAAGGAACTGGGCTGGGAATGTGCACACCTAGTACCTTAGCTCTTGTACTGTTTTGTCTCTCCTGATGGTACTATAATTTTGATTGATAAATTCTTCTACCTTCAAAGTTAAATATAAATTAAAGCAGCATTTTTCTTGTTTTCTCTCCAGTACCTGTTTTTATTGTTGTTGTTGGCTATGTTGGTTAACTACTTTCTCCTTCAACCACAATGTCTTTTGAGATAAAGTAGATTCATGTTGTTCTCTGATTCTTTATCCCCATTTCATCCTATACTCAAATTTAAGTGAGCCTTTGCACAAGGATCATTTAGGTTCAATTTTTTTTCATTTTATATCGAATCATCATGAGATATACAATTACAAAGTTGTTCATGGTTGAGTTTCAGTCATACGATTTCCCAGCACCCATCCCTTCACCAGAGCACATTTCCCATCACCAACGCTCCTAGTTTCCCTCCCCCTGCCCCTCCTGCAGCCTGCCTCTATAGCAGTTACTTTCTCTCTGTCTCTCTGTCTCTGTCTCTCTCTCTCCATCTTCCCCCTCTCTCTCCATCTTCTCTCTCTCAATCCATCTTCCCTTCTCTTTCTCTCCCCCTCACTCTCGCTCTCACTCTGTCTTTTCTTTTTGCGTATTACAGTTTCAAGTATAGATACTGAAAAGTTGTCATGTATATCCCTTAATTTAGGTTTAGTTCTTTAAATTCCATATGTATTTGCCAGGTTTCATGTACCAGCACCACAAAGTAAGACAGTTTGAGAGGCCGGAAGACGTGTCAGAGACACGTAGCTACAGCCATGGCTTGCCTCGCGCACTGGAACATGCTCTTTGGGTTCTGTGTCCTCACCTGCACAGTGGGAATGAGTCTTGTCTTCCTTGAATATAAGACAAGTGATTTATTGAGCATATGAAAAGAAGAGTTAAAAATATTTAAGGCCAAATTAAGGCACTGCTTTCACTCCTAAGAACCTCCTGACAGTTTTGGACAACAGTATATTGGAATGAAATCATTTTCTGACTAAAAGCAGAAAACTCCTGAATTGTCTGAAAGTAGTGTGTTTCTCTTTTTAGCAGTTTTAAATTTTCTTTTCAGAGATGTCTGTAAGATAATTATATAAAATTTTTGTATATTGTATTCTTTAAATCCCCCCCCCCAGCAGCCGCACTGGGTGTGACCCAAAAAAAAAAAAAGATGAAATGATAGTTTTAATAATTTATTAAAGCAGCGGTAATTAAGTTTTCTATGTTTGGGTACTTGATGGTATTATCGTTTTCTTAAGAATTAATGGCATTATTTAACAATGAATTCACTTTTCCTTCTAGTCCTTTTACTGGAGGAAAATGAAGTAGGGCAAAAGATAAGTACTCCAAAGAATAGGTACTAGCTATAAAACCTTTTAAACTTAGAGAAAATGTTAATTTCTGTTTGCGGTATTTTGCTGTTACATACAGGTTAAGAGTATATTGAATAAACAAATAGAATTGAATATTAAGCCAGTTTTATCCTTTTAATATGTTTACTTGAAAATTTGAAGTAAATCTTAATACTGTCATAATATAAATCCAAAACTATGTGAGGACATGAATATTAAACCAATTAAGGTGATCATTTAAGAGAAACATTTTCTCATTTAAAGTATTTAAAGTCTTTCTAGAAATACACATGATGAAAATTTTGATGCTTTACAACCGCCCATCTCTAGCTGACATCTACTTTGAAAAGCTTAAAAAAGAGAAAGAAAACTAATTCTTTCTCTTGTCATTTCACTGTTACTAAAAGCTTAAAAAGAGAAAGAAAAAAAAAAAAAAGAAAACTCAGTTAATAATAAAACCTTTAACAGACGATTTAAAAAATTTAAAAACTACTTAGTCTTCAGTATATCATATAAAATATAAGCATCATTTTGAGAGAAAGAAGTTTACATTTTGTTTTCATATCTTGTCATTTGAAGATTTTAATAAAAATCATATTGAGTATCATTGAACATTTTACTTCCTGGTGAGGAATACAAATAAATGTTTTTCTCATATATATATAATTGTATGTATGTAGAATTTATACATTTTAATTGTCTGACACGAGACAATATTTTCTAACTATGTCTGGAATTTTAGTTTGCATATGCAAATATATTGGAGCTATATTCTCATGCCAACCTCAAAAGCTAGTTCCAGTAAAATAATCCTAGGGGGCCAGAGCAATAGTACAGTGGATAGGACATTTGCCTTGCATGCGACTAACCCGGGTTCGATCTCCAGCATCCCATATGGTCCCCGAGCACCACCAGGAGTAATTTCTGAGCATTGCTAGGTGTGACCCAAAATAGAAGAAAAAAATCCTAGGACTGGGGATTGTGTGTTCAGCCTATATAACTGAGCGAGGTGGTGGTGGAGCAACAGCACAGCGGGTACGGTGTTTGACTTGCACAGGGCTGACCTGGGTTTGATCCCCGCATCCAGTATGTTCCCGGAGCACCACCAGGAGAAACCCTTGAGCATTACCTGGTGTGACCCAGAAAAAAAAAAAAAAAAAAAACCTCAGCCAGCTATATAAATTTCCATTTCTATTTTAGAGTTCTAGAATGCATGTATATAGGTATGTATACGTGTCTATATATTTTTTCTTAATTTTTTTTCCATAACTTGGCACTGTAGTTTGCAGTACTGTTGCAGGTAGCGCTTTACCTTCTTTCAGCTTGCCTCCTCCTTGAGGTTGAAAGCTTCCCCTGCACTGTTGTTTCTTTCCTGTCATAGACACCCTCCCCCCCCCCACATCCCCCCCAAAGGGCAAGCTTCCTCTTGAAGACTACTTCTCCTGATGTCTTTCAGCTGCCTTTGGGCATTTGTCATTTCACTGTTACTATTTCTTTATATCCTGAACCTGAGGGAAATCACTCACTGTCTGTTTTTCTCCCTCTCCTTCTGACCACCTCACTTAGCTACTCCGTTTTCCGGGAGGCCTTCCTATGTCTTGTCTGTTTGCTAGACTGCAATATGGCAACTGACTGACTCCCTTTGGCTTAGGTTGGAAATGGATGAGTGTGGTTTACAATGAATCTTTCTTTTGGAGTTAGTTTCTTTTCCTTTTTATTTTGGGGGTGGGGGCGGACTTTTGGGTCACACCGAGATGCTCAGGAATCACTCCTGGCTATGCACTCAGGAATTACTCCTGGTGGTGTTCGGGAAGACAGTATGGGATGCCTGAGATCAAACCCAGGTTGATTGCATGCAAGGCAAATGCTCTACCCGCTGTACCACCACTCCAACCCTAGGAGTGAGTTTCTTGAAGTTATTGCTCCCTGGGTTTAGAGAATAGAGTTGGTATTTGGAGGCAAACCATTCATATATTTTTGGAATTATATGTGGAACAGTTATCACTGACTTTTTTAAAAATGCCAGTACTTTATTATTAATGATTAAAAAAGTTCCCCATTTCTTCTTTTAAACATCTCTTAAGGAATCATATTTAAGAATTTACATAATACTTCAAGTGCAGGGCCACAACTTAGATGTATCTTTTTTAAATTAAAAGTCTCTTGGGTGTGGAGAGGTACGGTCCAAGAGGTGAGGCGCTCTTGCATGTGGCTTACCTCCTGCTGGCTCCAGTACACCACATATGCCTGGAACACCGTCAGGACTCACTCCTAAGCACAGAGCCAGGAATATCTCCTGGTACTGCCAAGTGAGACCCAAAAAATTTAAAACGATTTTTAAAGTAGTAATATATTTCCTTATGACATGTTAGCAGAAATTATGGCTGTGTACCTTAATTTGAATATTAATAGCTTATTAATTCATCAGTGCTTCCAGGGAGTAGCTAACTCATTTAAAGGTGGATCATATTACTATTCATTTTCCTTCTCTCATTAGCAAAAGGACTTAGAAATTTTTTAGTCCTGTAATCGTATTTATTATAAATATTTTACTAAAATGTTATTCCTTCTAGTCTTATCTATTAAAGTTAGTATCTTTTTAAATTTTCTTGGGGGGGGTCACACCCAGCGATGCTCAGGGGTTAGTCCTGGCTGTACACTTTGGAATTACTTCTGGCGGTGCTTGGGGGACCATAGGAATGTCAGGGATTGAGCCCTCTCTGCTGTTCTATTGCTCCAGCTTCCATTGTGTTTTTTTTTTAGAAAAGAATTTCTTCTCAAAAAAGGCTTCATTTGTATTTTTTCATAATGCCAAGTGATCAAATTGACATTAAATTTATTTTTAAGTTGATATTAATGATCATTTGTGTTACACTTTAAATTTTGTAGACAGACCTCTTTTCAAGTCCAGAGCCCCAGGAAGAACCGAGCAGACGGAGGGTAAAGGAGGCGTGTTCACTGCCACAGTCTGTGTCCGTCACCTACTCTTTGTTCCAGGGAGAGAAGATGTCTTTGGTAAACCTCACTTTCAGCTGAGATGGAATACTTAGTTTATGTGCTTTTATTTTTGAATATCATAGCTGTATCTTAGGATAAATTCCTTTTAATTATGTGGTGCATTTTTATTGCATTATTATTATTATTTGAAACACTTTTTTAGTCTTTGGCACCATGACTAATACTAATGACAAGGCCTTATGCACACATTGTTCATCTGTACTTAGTATATTACTACAGTATATTACTTCAGTCATATTTTATGACTTAAAAATAAGATTAACAATTAAGAGCTATTAGTATATGTGCAAGCACCTTCACCCCTATACTATCCCTTCGATTGCTAGTGAAAACACTTTAAAGTGGTGTTTTAACACTTACTCCCATGACCGCGCCTCTCCACTCTCTGCCCTGCAGTTAGAGCCACGGTAGCAGACCAGTGACTTTCAACCCTTCTACACTTTTGGCACCGGTCTGTGACCATTTAGCGACCACTGCTTTAACGCTCTCCAGTTTTAATCAGAGTTGAAGCTGGCAGGGTTCAGGCAAAGTAACTGAGCCTGATTTGTTTGATTGCATTTTCTGCCCTGATTTATATATATGTAAACCAACATAGTGCTCTAACTGAAACTAGCAGCAGGCTTTGACCAATGAATAGGATTAACTTACTGTAGACTTGTGAAATTTCAAAAATTTAAGTCATAAAGTTTAAATTGTATTTTCTTTGGAAAGGGAATTTATAAATTCCACTTCAAGACCACTTTTGCTTTTTTTTTTTTTTTTTTTTTTTGCTTTTTTGGGTGCGGCAGAGCCTGGCAAGCTACCCGTGTTTTATTTGTTATGCCAAAAACTAGTAACAATTATGGACCTCAATAATTCCATGACCTGAAATATGGTTTGAGGCTCTTCCTGTTCCTGGAACAAGCAGATGCCCTTGAGCTACACTTTGCGACAGGACGTATGGAGATGTTACTGGTGCCCACTCTAGCAAATCGATGAACAACGGGAAGACAGTATATGTGCCAATAATAAATAATTGCCAAGATTGACTAAGGAAATAGAAGTGGAAATCACAGAGTATTGTGAAGAGAAAACATATGTGTTCTGTATATGAGCAGGCTTAGATGCTCAGGTAGCCCTACAAAGATATGTCGACTGACCTCTGGAAAGATGTCCAAGGAGCTAGAAAAATGGTGGTTGCATTTGTTTGTTTTGTTTTGGGGCCATGCCTATCGATACTCAGTGGTTATTCTTGGCTCTGCATTCAGGAATTACTCCTGATGGTGCTCAGGAGCCATTATGGGACACCAGGGATCAAACCTGGGTTCACCCCATACAAAACTAGTGCCCACACCATTATGCTATCACTCCGGCCACAAGAAAAGTTTTAAAAAGCAACATACTTGCTTTTTCATTCCATTCTATTATAAAACCATGCAGGAAAATCTAATTACTGCAAAAAATGGTCAGACCTCCTGATTCTTCATTGTTCTGATATAAATCCATGAGACTTTTGAAGTTTTGTAAATGTACAGATACAGAATGTATCTTAATGGAATAGAGATAGAATGTGCTTCTAGCAAACTTTCATAAACTTACATTGCTACTTTTTGACATTAATTTGAAAGGGCTATGTGACTCATTGCTTTGCTAATCTGTCTCTATTCAGTAGGCTACAACACATAATTATTTGTTGTGCTTAAGGTTTAATATAAATAAAAGTAAGACTCAATTGCTTATCTTAGTAACTGAATGGATCAATATTCAATTAGTCAAATTCCTTAATTAACAGTACAAAAGCCATTACACAGTAACTAAATAGTTGTTTGTGCTGTTTTTGAAATAAATAATAGAGTAATGGAAATTTCAAGTGCAGTTTTTAATTTAGATAGTAACTATGTATATGTTAAGTATGCTTATATGTACATAATTAGACTGTATTCTCCAAAATTTTTGCATACAGCACATTCCAGTACTCAGCTCTGAGAGGGTGTATGTATTATATTACAAATTCATGCTTAAAGATGTAAAGAGTGTTATATCTTCATTTATGTCTTTTGATATTTCTGATTATATTTTATTTTGTAATATGATGGTATAATTACCTATACCTCCCAGGAGTCTTACAGGGTCTTAAAAGTTAACCACAAAATTAAACATGCCTAAGGCCTAATTAATCAGGAGCAATAATACAATTAGTTTTAGGTAATTTGATGCCTGGTATCAAATAACCTTGAAATTAGCACACATGGTGCACACTGTCTGGTAGGGAAAGGTAGACATTTATGAAAGTAACTTAAAACCTATCATTGAAGGTTGAAAACATCACTTACATTCTGTTCTGTGAAAATACCAACATTCACACCAATATGATTAAAATTCCAACTCAGAATAAATTAAAAGCATAAATAATTTAGATTGAGTAACTAAAGATGAGTGGTAGGAGAGTGGGATGCTTCAGCAGGTTTGGGGCATCATTTAAAACAGTTGTGCTAATGTCTGTGTTTATAGCACTGTCCTAAGTTTAACACACTAAATGTTAAGTCTAAAAAATGAACTTATGATGAATTAGGAAATGATAGCCCTTGTTAAATTGTGGTTATCATTGTGTAATGAATCAGATTTAAAACATCTATTAAAATATTCACAAGAAACATTTATAGAATGCGATTGGAGCCTTACATGATCACCAAGCAGTTTAGAATTTATCTTCTTGGAAATTCATGTCTATAAAGTACCATGTGTTTTTCAAGTATATAGTGGGTACACTTTGCTGTCTAGTCACAGGTTGTGGCAGTTGCAGAATCACTATCTGTTAATAGTGGGGTTTTTAAGTTCATTACAGAAGAATAAGGATTGATTTCGTCACTGAATCTGTAAGATTTTTTTTATTCAATACAGTAAGTATTAACAGTAGAATGTGGAGGCTCTTTATTGTGGATATTTTTAAAGAAATAGAGTGAAAACTTAAGCCAAAATTGTGTCCGTAGTTGACTTCTCCACATTTATTTTCTAATGGTTTTGCATGTGTTATTTCCATACCATGCAGTAGAGACTTGGAAAACTCACTGGTGGTTTTGTTGCATCTCTCTAGAAGCATGTAGCTGAGAACAGGATTCTGCCTCTCACAGCAGTTGGCATGCACTTATCCCAAGCGATGAAAGCTGGCTACCCTCTCGATGTGGAGCGAGAGCAGGCCTGACTCCAGAGGTTCAGAAGATTATTGCTGATGTTATCCGAAACCCTCCCATCAACTCAGGTGATAACCATGACCAGCCTCTACAGTCTTAATCACTTGACTCATTGGACCCAGATGAAATAAACAAGCAACCACTAATACTTTTCACTTTAATAGCATTAACTCTTTATGTTGCCTTGAAACTTTTGTAATGCTTTTTTTTTTTTTACAGAAAGCAGTCTTTTTCCCTATTATGCAGAGAGATGCCTAGTTTAAGAACTTCTTGTTTTGGTTTTGATATTCAGGTTACAATATCTGCATGTATCTCCAAATAACTGTACTTCTGTCCTTTTCTAATTTCCTACCTAATCACTGAAAAAAATAGACAGGCTCCTCCCCCCCCATATTCATGTCTTGTACCTTGTTGACTTTTAGTTTTTCTGAATCTTTCTGATTCTTGCCACTGCTTTTTAATTTTTTTTTTTTATTATACCAGTGTGAGATATACAGTTACAAAGATGTTCATGTTTGGGTTTGGGCCATACAGTGTTCCAGCCCCATCCCTCCACCAGTGCCTATTTCCCACCACCATTGTCCCCGATTCCCTCCCCCTCCCCTAGGCACTTTGCCTCCTCTCTCTCTCTTTTAATGAGGCACCTAGATTACATTTTGAGTAATCTGAGTATAGCCCAAAAAGCAAAGCAAAAAACAAAAAAATTGGAGTAGAAATAAACATTTACCTTTAACCTATACACTAAGTATGGGAACACATTTTATTCAGATACAAATATTAAGTGAAATTCCAAAGAACCGTAGAAAACTCTTAAATATACTCAATTTTGTCATTTTTTATCAATGCATTGCATGTAAGTTGTACTTAAAAATATGAAAAGCATGTTATTGTGGCTTAGTGCGAAAATCAAAATTGAGAAAGTTAAATATAGTCTGACTGTCATTTATTATGACTAACATTTTTCCTTTGATCGTACATTTATAATCTACAAATATATTTATTCTAAATATATTTAGAATAAATATATTTAGTGTTTTAAAATAAATATAAATATATTTTAGTGTTTTAAAACACTCTAAATATATTTCAAGTGTTTTAAAAATAAAACATTCACTTACTGGAGGAAACATTTTATTTTTAATTTCACTTATTTTTTTGTGTTTGGACGACAGCTGACAGTACTTAGGGGTTACCTCAATCTCTTCACTCAGGCACAGTGTTAGGGATTGAACCCAGGCTTCTTGCATGCGAAGCATGCACTCAGTCTTTGAGCTATCTCTTGCCCTGTGTTTTAATAAGAAATGATGATATGAGTACTACATTAATGATTCAGGTGTTACTCGCCTTTAACTGTAACTAGGGTACTTAACACATTGACAGTAGTGCCTGCCATCAGTGGCTCACTTGGAATGTGGCTTAATTTACACAAATTGCAAGCACCCATGTCAGTGTGTTACTTCAGGTTTTAATGAGCAAGTTTGATTGGTATTTAAATTTTACAGTCTTCAATTGGGAATATTTCTGTATGTTAATATAATTTTGTACCTAAAAATAGATTATTTGTCAATTGAGAAATTTTATTTATTATTTTCACGGTATCTTGTTTGCTAAGTAGGTTTTATCTTTTTAGCTCTAAATATTTAAAGTATTTCTACACCTTTAAAGTTTTTAATTGATATTTATGTAATTTTCAGCTGCAATTTGGAGTTTGTATTTTAACTCTGCTTAATAATAAATTAAGCAAAGCTTTTAATGAGGCACCTAGATTACATTTTGAGTAATCTTGTTCCCCCTGTTCTTTCTGTGCATGTAAGTGGAAAATTAGGAATAGCTTCTAAGGGACCTGCCACAAAAGTAGAGGAAATATGATCTCTTTTAAAATGCTGAAGGAGTTCTGCCTGTGTTCATTATATTGCTTTCTAGTCGTTATTTTCGGTGTTTACTTGCATGGCAAGTTAGGGCAGAATGCACCTTTAGTCTAGATGCCACTCAGTTTCATATAAGTAATGTCTGATGCCTTTAAAATAAAAATATGAAAGGTACTTAAAAGAAATGTGTAAGTAGATTATGTGAACTTTCTAATTATACCAGAAATACTGTTGATAGCACTATAACTGCGTTTATTAAATCATTAACAAATTTAAAATAATAGATTTTATACCATAATTTCATGAAATTAAAATTTTAGAAAAAAAATTAATTCAAATTGAAGTACCAAATTCTCTTTTCAAAGTAATTTAACCCATGATAGTTCAAGATTGTGTAAATTTTTCTGAGAAAATTGGGTTATGAATGTTAAATGGCAGAACGATGAAATAAGGTAGTTATCCAATTTTTAAAGATGACAGACAAGATAGAGTTACTGACAAGCTTATGGGGAAATCCCTATGATCATGGTATTACTGAGGAAGGTTTGTGAGCCATAGGTACAATGTTAAATGTCCTAGTAGGCATCTTAAAAAAGTAAAACAGCTGTGCTTAATGGTAATTATATAATCTAATTAACCCAATATATTTAAATATCCATCATTTCAACATGTAATCAAATTAGAAATTGCCAATGAGATATTTATATATTTTAAATAATCCTTTGAAATGGGCTATGACTTGCTCTGCGTTAAGCTTTCATAAAATTTGCTGCTAAATAGGTAGATGAAGGTATCATGTTGTGCAATATACAGAAATTTTTCTGATATCTGAACCTAGTATTTTAAATTTGTTAAAATTATCTAGAAATAAGAACTTGGTTCCTTAACCACAGTAACAATATTTTAAGTACTTAGTAACTACATGTGGTTATTGTGCTGAACAACAGTTCAGGTTTAGAGGTAGTTGGGTTATATATGTCAAAATATAAAGTGTATTTAGCTTTAAAAGTGGTTTAATCTTATCGATTACTCATCTAGGAACCTAGAAAAATGGAAAGATATGTGTAATACAAAATTCATGAGACATTTACTTTTTTGGGGGCGCACATCTGGAAACAATACTCGGGGCTACTCCTGGCTCTGCACTCAGAAATTACTCTTGGTGGTGCTCAGGAGACCATATGGGATGCCGGGATTGAACTTGGGTCGGCCTCTTGCAAGGCAAACGCATTGCCCGCTGTGCTATTGCTCCGCCCCGAGACATTTACTCTTACTTTTATTTACTTTTATACATTTTGGGCTGCACCCAGTATTTCTCAGTGCTGTACTGCATGTAGTGACTTGATTGATGGTCAGGAGTCATTCCCAGTGGTGCTCAGGGACCATGGAGTAAAGAGAGAGAACTCAGGTTTCCTGCAGCTCACCCACTGAGCTGTCCCCTCAGCCTGAGATCATTTTTTTTCCTGAAAAGGATAGACAAATGAAAGGGAACCAAAGTAAATGCCAAATCACACTTAAAAAAGATTCCTTGACTGTTGAATATATTGAAGAAGTAAAATTGACAAATTTTCATTGGTATTAATGGTACAGTGCAAGGAACAAACAATTTTAGTTTGGTTTACAAAGTCTTAGTTACATTGAAGATTTTAATTATATTTTTTGTTATCTTGACTTTCCAAGCATTTAATTAGCATGAGGTTTACATTTTAATACTGTTCTAATTTCTGTTAACACAGTAAACTTCTCTCCCAGAGTTTTGCATTTCAACTACAGAATTTTGGGGCTATTCCACAGTGGCAAATAGCATCTTTAGAGAAAGGAGGAAGCAGAACTAATAAAATAATTATAAAACTCACAATCTATTATTTAAAGACCACCTTTTCAGGTGACTTCAGAACTACATGATTTCTGGTTTCAAGGATTAGAGTTGGGTTTAAGAGTTGGGTTTAAAACTCATATTGCTGAGCTTCTGGGTCTGGGAACTTGGGGGCATAGGGGTGCAGGAGAGGGAAAGCGTGTTTCCTCATTCCGGCCTGCAGGTTCAGGCCTTACAGAGGGTGGAGCATTTTCTTAGTCAACCTTCCTCCTTTCTTTCTGAAACATGTTTCACTGTTTCTAGCAATTAGATTTTCTAATATAGTCTGCATAATTTAACACTTAAAAAATCTTTTACAGATACACATCAAATGAAACAAATTAGAATGTTAGTTCCTGAAGACATTGACACATACCTTATCCACATGGCAATTGAGATTCTGAAAAAGATCATAACATATTGTTATGCCAACCTTTGTATGAGTCCAACAAAAAGAGATGCTACCCTGACTCTGAAGAGAGCTGTTCGACTTCTAAGAGAAGCAAGGATGAAGGCATTAATACCAAGGTGTTAATTATATGTTCAATTTTCAGAGTATAAACTTACTCAGTTTGTATATTCTAACACTAGAGTAATTAGTTTAAAATCAGTGTACTGTACTCTGTTTGCGTTTCATAAGTGTTATCTGATAAGTGATTTTTTAAAAGACAGAAAGGGGGATATTGTTTATCTATTTAGCTTATTTGTTTGAAATGTCAACTTAAAATTTACATTTTTCTCATATTAACTGTATAGTCTGAAAGTTCTTTGTAAGAATAATAATATTGGTTGTAAGCATATGGCAGTTATGTGGTGAGTGAAACTGAAAACACTTTTTATGGCAACAAACATTTTAACATTCACCATGCCCTGTTCCTATTACATTGAATATTTGATATGAGGGTAATTGTTGATCAAGATTTTGGGCACATTCTAATGTGTCGGGGGCGCTCCGCCAGGGTCCCGACAGTGCCGGGAAGCGAAGTTCCCTTCTACCTCCGAGCCGGCGAGGAATGGATGAACACTCAGGAATCCGATGCAGTTTTAAAGGCTTTACTTATCACAGGTTCAGGCATACAAATCAGCAAAAGGAAAAACCCGATGCTTAGGATTCCAGGCTAGAACCCCAGCCACGTGTAGGCCAAGATGGCGACCACCACGTGTAGAACTTCCAAGGGGAATAAACGCTCACAAGGCGAGATCCCACAGGGAAGAAGACCGGGAGAGCGGGAACCAGCTAGTTCATCCCACCCCCCCCAACTCAGACCTTCCTCCCATTGTTATGGAAAGCAGGGGAGGGTCCAATGCCCTTAGGTAATCCCTCCCTGCATCTCACCTAGGGCCTTTACTGTGCTAATGTTTTGAGCCGGGAATGCCTTTGAAATGTAGAGAAGGGGGTTTCTGAGATGGCATGTCACTGTACCAAAGACCAACACCAATGCCAGTTAAATATTTCTCCAAGCCTTCACAAGTCTCCTCTACTTCATTGTAGTTTTATATTTTATCAGGGAGCCATGCTTGTTTGTTTGGAAGCAAACAGCATTTCTCTCTGGTCTAATTACTTAGGTGTCCTACGTGGCCAGGCTAATATGCTGGTAAGATCTAGCTAGTCCCACGATGATTGTGATAGCATGGGAGAATATTTATACCAGCTAGTACAGCATACATGGTCGGATAAACTGCCACATTTAGACTACCCCCTTATCTACAGAGTGATTTTCGGGAGGCAATCCAGAGCAGATGCAGCGGCCCTTAGGAGTCCTGCAACACTAATGTGCCTTTATTTTTATTTATTTATTTATGTTTTGCTTTTATTTTTAAAGTTTCATATTTTATCCTTTCAATAAATTCTAACTGAGGATCTCCTATGGACCAGGTGTTACTATATTATAACGCTATATTCTTAAAATATTTTTAACCATGCTTATTGATGTACTGGGCTTTGCAATATTATTTACTCTTTGTATGCATACGTCATTTCAACACCACACTCATCACAAGATCTGTCTTGCACCTGTGTCCCAAGGCCTCTCCCACCATGCAGTCTCCAGTGTAACTCTGCTTCTGATGACTCTGGCAATTTGTTGTTCCCTTACTGTGTTTCTTTATATCCCACATATGATATAACGTGAGAGTTTTTTTTTTACTGTGGAAGTACTGACACCTATGCGTTTATAGATAAATAAAGCTAAACTCTTACAATTTCACCAATTTGTAAATTAGTAAGTTGATAAAGAAAAAATTATTTTCAAAATCTGTATCTTTTTATAGGTAAATGAAATTTAAGTTAATATGAATAATTCTTTGCTAATACATTTAAAAATCAATACGAAGTAGGTAAATCCTGCAAGTAATAATGAAAGTGATATCCTGTGCTGTTTATGATCAATTAAAATGTAAGCTATTGTTTACAGTATGTTGTAAGAGCCTCAGAAAGACTTTATGGGTAATGCTACTGTGAGCGTATTATTAAAGTTCATTCCAGAATAATATTTTTCTTAAGCTTTGCTCTCTTTAGATACAGATATTTTACTTTGCTAAGAAAAAATTGTACATACTATAACAATTTTGTATTCCATACAAATTTTGAAGGTCGATGAGAAATATTTTGATGATGTTGTATTGAGAGAAGAGAGTCAGAGACTACCGCCTCAGAGGCAACCATCCAGCGATTCAGAAATAGAGGATCTATTTACAGATTGTTATCCACAGGTATAATTGAAGCAATAAAATAGATTAATATCTGGGGCTGCACTTGATGCTCAGGGCTTACTCTGGGCTCTATTCTTAGGGTTCGCTCTTGGTGGTGATGGGGGTGCGTGACATGCGGGGGACTAAAACCAGGCTGGCCGTGCGAGTCAAGCACTTAGCAGCTGTGCTGTCTCTCCGGCCCCAGCACTGGACTTCTTTAATAATTGGCAACAGCGAACAAGTTGAACCTTTTAAAGTATAAAGATCCCATTTTCTGCCAAGAATTAATTTTTTCTCATTGAAATATTTGGAAATAATTTTTTTGGGACGCCACACCCAGTGATACTCAGGGGTTACTCTAGACTCTGCATGCAGAAATTACTTCTGAGTAATTACTCCTGAAGTGCTTGGGACCATATGAGGATGTTGGGGGATCGAACCGGGTCGGCTGTTTGCAAGGCAAACATCCCTTGTCCACTGAACTATCTCTCCAGCCTCCTGGAAATATTTTTTTTATGGAAAATTTTTTATAATTATTTTATTATACCACCGTGAGATATACAATTACAAAGATGTTCATATTTGGGTTTTGGTCATACAGTGTTCCAGCACCCATCCCTCCACCAGTGCCCATCTCCCACCACCAATGTCCTCGGTTCCCTCCTCCCTCCCCCAGCCCGCCTCTTGGCAGATTCTTTATTTCTTTCCCTTTCTCTCTATCTCTTTCTCTTTTCCTTCCCTTCCAGATTGCGGATTACAGAACATACATTAAAGGGTTGTCATGTGTATCTTTTTGCCTCTATTTAATGCTCAGTTCTGGGTTGGTATTAGTACTTTTGACAATTGTTAGCACACTGTTCCATTTTCTGTCTTACCTAGCCTCTGACTCCCACACGTTTGTGATAATTTCCACCTTTGACAAAACCTACTGATACATGTTTCACTTGACCTTGGATATTGGTATCATAATATGTACATATATATTTATGTCATGCAAATAAATGCAGTCATTCTATATCTGTCTCCTTCTGGCTAATTTCACTCAACATGATCCTCTCCATGTCCATCCATTTATAGGCAAATTTCATACTTCATTTTTCCTATCAGCTGCATAGTATTCCATTGTGTAGATGTACCAAAGTTTCTTTATCCAGTCATCGATTCTCAGGCACTCTGGTTGTTTCCAGATTCTGGCTATTGTGAATAATGCTGCTATGAACATAAAAGTAGGGATGGTGTTTCCGTTGTGTATTTTTGGCCTCCCAGAGTAGATTCCCAGGAGTGGTATGGCTGGGTCAAATGGGAATTCAATTTCTAGTCTTTGGAGGAATGTTTATGGAAAAATTTTTAATTAACTTTGTAACTGTGAGATACACTGTTACAAAGTTGTTCATGACTGATTGGGTTTCAGTCATGCAATGTTCCTTCACCAGAGCTGGAAATAATTTTTAAATGTTGAAAACATGTTTTTAGAAAGCAAGCAGTTGAAGGCGCTTTTTTGGGTGACTTCTGACTCTGCATTCAGGAGTTACTCCTGGAACTACTCACAGAACCGTATTGGGGTGCTGGAGATTAAACCCAGGTGGGCTGGTGCAAGGCAAACGTTCTCTCTGCTGTGCTATTGCTCCAGTCCCAGTTGTGTTGCAAATGGTAGAGTATACAACTTCTGCGTTTTTTTTATCTTAAAAAAAACTCCTTTTGTTTCTTTTTAGTTATTTTTGACTCAGGATTCAAAATTTTCATTTGATAGGGGCCCCTGAAAATCGTGCTGGGCATCCTGCATGCAACATTTGTCTTCTTTCCTCAGAAGTGGAATTCTAGTCTTTTTTAAAATTGATTTCGTGAGTGGCTTTAAAAATTTTTTTTTATTTGAATCACCGTGAAATAGACCGTTACAAAGCTGTTCATGATTGGGTTTCAGACATAACAGTGTTCCAGCACCCATCCCTCCAGCATCCCTCCCGTTGGTGAATGGCCTTTGAGTATATGCTGTCTCTCAGCAACTCTGTAAGGTAAAGGCGATGATTGAGCTGCTCTGTAGACTCCATTGTTGATCAGAAGTTCTGTGCTCTTCCAGTGTGGTCTCTCTGTGTGCTTTTGGTGCTTGTTCATGCATGTCCCCGTGTGCAAGGACATGTGCACACACATCCTCATGCACCACTTACTTAGACATTTTTCTGAGAATAGAGTTTGTGACTTTGGCCAGCCCAAAATAAATATACCAAAGAACATAGATACGAATTGATGTGCAGTTCTTTTCTATAACTGTCTATACTTCAGTGTCTAAGAATAGCTCAGAACAAGATGACAGGTATTAACCTGAATAAATGATAGAGTGAGTTTGGGTTTTTTGCTTGCTTGCTTTTTTATTCAGAAGCAGATGTCATTCTAGAGCCTATCATTTAGTTTGGTGAGGAAAGGGTGCTGGGTGTACATTCAGTAAGATGTGTCGTTTTGAAATGGGTAAAATCATTTCAATGATATAATATTTTTTTCTTTCCTAGACTTCATCTGAAACTTCAAAGGAAAAATTACCTGCACAAGGAAATTATACCAACAAAAAAACAGTGGCCAAAATAAAAAACAAGGGTCTTTTTTAGTTAGGTTGGCAATTGCCCTAGAAATTTCTGTCTCTCACTATTATAAGAGGAGTTCTTATTTTATTTTTGAAGAGTAATGTGTCAGGTTTTGAATTAAGATTCTCTCAAAGTAAAGCTCACCTACTTACTCAACAACTTCTATCTTAAAACAATTGTGTACAGTTCACATAAGTATTTGCATCATTGAAAGCCTGAGATTATCATTGAATAAAATATTAAGTATTTTCCATTAAGATTTATTTAAGAAAGCCCTGTTGTATAATTGCTTTATCCTAACAGTGTATTTGGAAAATGTACTGCTCAGTAATTTCATGCATTAGTTATGTGGTAGATATGATATTTTCCTATGCTATGAAAATTTGGCCCTATAAATGATGGAGGCATCCTTACTCTGGTTAGAAGAAGGTCACACTTTATAAATGGTATTGTGAATAGCTTCAGTAATAGTGAAATATTTGGGGCTCCATGTAAGTAATGTTGTACTAAGCAACTTTACACTTTATTTTATAAACTATTTCTATTATTAAGTAAAATTATGTTCTTTATAACAAATGTATAAATAAATTTCAACTTATTTCTCTTATTCTAGATACCTTTATTTTTTGAGGATGTCAGAATTTGATATTAATATCACATTAAGTGGCATATAAAACTTAACTTTATTTTATTTTATTTATTTATTTTTTTGCTTTTTTTTGGGTCACACCCAGCGACGCTCAGGGGTTACTCCTGGCTCTGCACTCAAGAATTACTCCTGGCAGTGCTCGGGAAACCATATTGGATGCCGGGATTGAACCTGGGCCAGCACAGGTCGGCCGCGTGCAAGGCAAACGCCCTACCCGTTGGACTATCGCTCCGGCCCCAAAACTTAACTTTTTAAAACTCATATCCTGGAGCTGGACAGATAGCAGTACACAGGGTATTGTTCTGCCTGTGATCAACCTTGGTCCAATCCCTAGCATCATATTGCTTCCCTGAGCACTGATTATAGCGGTCCCTGTGCATAATGGCAGGAGCAAACCCTGAACACCATCAGGTGTGCCCCCCCACCCCTCCTAAAAAACACACAAAAAAGCCCCCCAACATCTACTAACAAAGAATTGGGTAAGCCACAGTTGATATAATTTTAAGCAATCTGCTATATGACCTCTAATTGACATTTTCCAAGTAAAAATAACTAATAGCAAATAAATATTATAGAAGAACTAAAGAATCCAGAGTGGACAAAGAAAAAAGAGTCTTCGTCTCCCCCATATTAACTCATCCCATTGCCAGGTCCTTGCCAGAAGGCAGCTACAGTTAAGTATTGGGGTATATCGTTTTCTTACACGTGCTGTTTCTTACGCATTTGCATGTTTTTGAATGTGTGTTCTTTCGGAGGGCATAAAGCCAGGGAGCCTCAGGGACTTGCCTCCTGTGCTATCACTCCAGCCCCTGAAAGTGTATTTATACTTAGACTCCTGTTTTTTTAAAAAAAGAAATGAGATCATGGTGTATGTACTTTATATATATATTTTACTTGATATTTCATAAAAATGTTAGTATCAGATGTTTATGACTACATTTGGTGGATATACTATGATTGAATACAGTTACCCTTTTCGATTCATTTTATTACTTACCCTATTTCCCAGAATTTCTAGAAGTAGAATTAGATGTCAGAATTTGATATTAATATCGCTTTATTGATAGAGTCAGACATAAACATATTGGTTTTTCACTTTCATGTCACTTGACTACATTATGAACATGTTTTATTTTTGTTATTAAATATTCTCCCACAGAATTTTTATTGCTTGGCTTCATATTAGCATTGTGGTTTTCAGACCCTGGTCTGCAGATTGTTAAGATTGTGTGTCTCGGACATCGAGAACTAGTTTTTTTTTTTTTCTTTTTTGGGTCACACCCAGCAATGCTCAGGGGTTTCTCCTGGCTCTGCACTCAGGAATTACTCCTGGCGGTGCTCAGGGGACCATATGGGATGCCGGGGATCGAACCCTGGCCGCATACAAGGCAAATGCACTACCTGCTGGACTATCTCTCCTGCCCGAGAACTAGTTTTTGAATGTGAAGATGCTACTTGCCTTTTGAACTAGGTTGATTTGTGCACGAATGGTAAAGAGCAATAGTGAGTGAAACCCTTGGTACCTAAGTGCAAGTCAGGGCGGAGGCATCAGGTCATTGATTTCACAGATTCTTGATCCTTAAACGCACATCTTGTCAGTATTCTCTGTGAGGGGATGGCATGATGGCCGGCTCTGGTGTGCACTCTTCATTGAGCTGGAATTTAAAGAACTCAAATTCCCCTGTGCAATACCATTCTTTGGGCTTGTCTGTTTGTGGCCCACACGGACAGTACTCAGGAATTATGCCTTATTCTATGCTCAGGGATCACTGCTAGTGGGACTTGGGACCATGTACAGTGCCAGGGAATTGCACCTGTGTTGACCGTCTGCATGGCAAGTGCCTTGCCCCTGAAAGGATCTTTCTGGACGCTGAGATATCTTTTTTACTAAAAAGAATAACTGACAGAAAACTGCAGTTGGTTATTCACACTTGCGTGCTTGGTGAAATGGAATCAGTGTTTCACTTTAAGAAAAGTTGATGTCATTTGTTGCCAATGGTAAAATTTGAGATTTCTTGCAAAATTAATAACCCTAGAAAACTTGTGTCTGACACTCAGATCTTGACAGTTTCCCTGATTTTCTAAAAAGGTTGGTAAGATGAACAAATGTGACTTTGGGGCACATTGCATAATGATTTTTTATCATTATTAGAAGATTTGCAAAACTTAACAGATAGTGTTTTACAGATGACCAAGATATGCTGTTCCAAGATTATGTGCAGAGAAAAGATCCATTCAGAGTGCAAGATGGACCAGTGGAGGTGTCGATCACAAATCATGCAGAGTCTTTTAGAAACTTGCACTTTTTTCATTTTCAGTGCAATATTGAAGAATGTACCTGAACAAACACTAAAATTGTCCTCCCTTCTCCAAGTACATACCTGTGTATTTTGACTGAATTCATATAATTCAGCCAAAATAGCCAATGGAAACAGATAAAATGTGAACCACTGTTGCTTTTGTCTGTTTTTTGTTTGGGGGAGGTGGGTGAGGTGGGGAAATATATTTGCTTTTCAAAAAATGTTACCGTGTACCAATTCAAGCAAATTTTAAGCTTTTTTTAAAATACTTTTAAGCAAATTAATAAATCTTTGGAAATGCAGCCTGTGTGTTCCTCTTCACGGTGTGGAGCAGAAGCCTGGCGGGAGTAGGTGGTCACAGTAGTGATGTGTAGTCTATAGGACACATGTGGTCAAGGTCTCCGCTGTTCCGGGCTCTGAGTCACACTTAATTGTTGGCAAGATGAAGAGAAGAAATTGCTGGGCCGAACCGACATTCAGCAGGTCTTTCTTTATGTGACTGGTTATTGCTGTAGGCATCTCCAGGGGAAAGCACAGAATCATCAGACAGTTGTGAGGAGAAAGGTCATTTCACCTCCTTCGATGTTCCTCAGTTTCTCTACATGTTGTGCTTGGTTGGAAATCCAAGATGTCAGCAGATTTCTGCAGATTTGATAGCAGGTAGATCCATCTCTCAGGGATCAATTTGGGCCTTTGAATCTAGGTTTCCAGAGTCTAAAGTGTTACTTAGGGCCACCTACTGTGTGCCAGGTGCTGTTCAAGGTGCTGGGCACACAGCAGGGAACAAACAAAAGTGTTCAACGTTCTCTCAGGTGGGGTCAGTGGTAGGGAATCAAAGCAGGAAGGTGGGTTAGGGGCTGGGACGGCCTTGCTGTGGGGCTCGTCTGGGTTTGCCCACCGTCACTTTGACTTGAAGAAATCAGCCCCCTTAGCCTTGTGCACTAATACTGTTTATTTTGGGTCACACTAGCAATGTCCGGTTACTCCTGGCTCTGAATTCAGGAATTACTCCTGGCAGTTCTCGGGAGTCCATATGGAATGCCGGGATTGAACCCGGGTCGGTTGCATGCAAGGCAAACGCCCCACCCGCTGTGCTATCAATCCAGCCCAAACATTGTATATTTTCATAGCGGAAACAGGCTTAGAGTAGCTGGGAAATGCAATGCAGTAGAGCATTTAGCAGTGTTCATAGCACACTGTAGGAATAATCAAAACCATTCTTGGCCTGTAGGCCAGCTACAGGAGGAACCTGATAATGAGAAGTTTGCTTAGTGGGGCCGGAGCGATAGCCCAGCAGGTAGGGTGTTTGCCTTGCACGCGGCCGGCCCGTGCCGCCCGGGTTTGATCCCGGCATCCCATATGGTCCCCCGAGCACTGCCAGGAGTAATTCCTGAGTGTGGAGCCAGGAGAAACCCCTGAGCATTGCCGGGTGTGTCCCAAAAAAGCAAAAAAAAAAAAAAAAAGTTGGGAGAGGGAACAACAGTACAGTAGGTAGGATGCTTGTCTGATCCCTGGCACCCCATAAGGTCGCGCAAACCCCACCAAGAGATATCCCTGAGAACAGCCTGGAACACCATTGGGTATAGCACCAAAGTCAAAATAATAAATAATTAAAAAATAAAAAGTTTGTGTGTGGAGGGGATGTGATAATTTGGACATGAAAGGGCTCTGAGCTAGGTTTCTCAAAATACCAAAAGTAATTTGTACTTTTCGGTTAGCAAAGGATGAAGGAGATGAATATTCCAGAAGCTTTTGAAGAAATAATTGAAATAAAATACTTGAAAGTTGGGAGCCGGGAATGTGGGTCAGGCGGTAGAACAATGGCTATATGTTCCAGGCCCGGATTGGAATTCTATGCCCACCCATTCTATGCCCACTCTCCGCCCTACAAGCACTGAGGGTCATAGCTCTGGTAGCCCCAAGGGACCTGAGGCTAAGCACTAAGCCATCAGATTTGTACCCCCACACTAACCCCAGCCATTGCTTGTTCTGACATCTGGGAACCCTTGAGCACTGCTGAGCTCAAGGGTGACCCGATGATACACAGGCAAGTAAAAAGTATCTTAAAGGTGAAATATCTTCACTTGATCACTTGACATCGTTCTTCGTCGATTTGCTCGAGCGGGCGCCAGTAACGTTTCCATTTGACCCTATCACATGCCAGTGTAGCCCAATGGCATCTGCTTGCTTCAGGAATACGAAGAGCCTCAACCGTTCGTTCAGGGTCTTGACGAAGAAGTCTGACCACCTAGTAGGTGGGCAGCCACGTGATCTTTTGACGTCCCGTGGGATCAGTAATAACCAGAAATATCTAGTGCAGGAATTATCTGTTAAGACAGCTTCAAATGCCTGGGAGCAGCTGTTTTTAATATGCCTATATAATGGTTTTAATGTGGCCTATAGGATTGAGGATAGGGGCACTGAAGATGGGGGAGTAAGAGAAAGGCATCTGTGGGACTTAACATGCCCTCCCCCCAAACCCCATCTTCCTTATCTTGGGTCCTAATAGTTTAAAGATCATTGTTTTTATTGACTTGTGTGAATTTTGTGCATTTTCAAGGCATCTACCAAGAACCCAACAGAGTATGTCTTTTCTCTTTTAATCATTCCTCTCTTGGAATGGTCAAACTTTTTTTCACCTCATTGGCTCAAGTGTACCATCTACTGGTAGGATTTGGTAATATCCACTTCCGGGACAGGAAAATGAGACTTAGGTTATGTGTGTTATGTTTGGTCAGTGCACTTATCAATTTTGTAGCTTTCTGGGTAGAGAATTACATGAAAACAAGAGTTAGGACTGGGCATGGAATGCATTTTTTTGTGGCCAGTGGAAATTTTAAAGCTCTTAACACGCACTAACAGTTCAAGAGATATTGATTGAAGAGCTAACTCGACAAGCTGTACAAAGGAAGTTGATGGACACTACTATTGGCCTTGGGACTGCAGAGAGCGGAGAGGCAAGGCTCGTCACGCAGACACCAACTGTCTCAGTATGTGGAGAGAAAGAAGGCCGCTGACTGGAACTTTCGGGAGCTTCTAGAATGAGAATGCTGACTGATGCCTGCAGGAAAGAGACCACTCCAGGTGCAATGAACGTTGCAGGCTAGGGCTCAGGAAAGCAGTTGAGGTAGAGACATCTTTGGTTTGCCAGAAGGTCGAGTTTCAAGACAGGTAATGGGAAGATAGCCCTGACTGGCCGTTTGTTTGCTGGGTCTGGCTCAGGTGGGTCGGCTTAGTTCTTCCATATTCCCAATTGTGCTCTTCCTTGGTTATTTCCCTTCATCTCTTCTTCCTTTGTCTGGGCTTTGGGTCAATCAGCCATGTCTACTTTCTCAGCTCAATAAAGAAGCATTCCTGTTGTCTTATATGAGGTCTCAGCATCTCTTGTAAAGTGACGACTGGGTTTCTTTTTAAAGGCCTCATCATGCAGGCCTTGGTTCAAATGTCAACTTTCCCAAGCTGCACAGTAGAGTGGAATCCACTTCCTTTGTGCAGGTTCTCTTCCATGGTGACCAGTGGAGGCTTTTCTTCCTTGGCCTCCATGTCTAAAATAGTTAAGCTGCTGGTACTCTTTCCCAGCCTTGGCTTCTCGTGTCCCGTGATCCCAAGGTTCTAGATGATGAGGGCGATCCGTAATACTGTGTTCTCACTGGTAACCACTAACCACGTGAGTGTCCCGTGGTCACTTTGTGTGTCTTGCTGTGTGTGTGTGTGTGTGTGTGTGTGTGTGTGTGTATAAATGTGGCTGGTGCAATTGGGAAGCTAAAATATCAGTATCCTGGAATTTAACTGCATTTATGTTTAAATCCAGATGTGGCTAGAGGTTCCTGTATTGGGCAGCACATCTTTGTCCCTTTAGATTAACTGTTTCACACTGCAGTGTGAGCGTTGGGAGTTGTTGTCCTATCAGGTGTGAGCTCTATGCCCACACCTCAGATTTCAGCACATAGTTATGACTCAATTGATAATGATTTGCTCAAAAAAGCAAGTGTCGGAGTCTTGCTTGGAGTCTTGCATGAATGTCTACTATGTCTATCGTTAGGAGGCCGTGGGTACAGATGAGGACACAGTGATGCTTGCCTTTACAGTGGCTCTGTGACCCGCTCGCCTGGCCGGTCGGTCTTTGATTTTCAGATCTTCCCAAGTATTGCCAGGCAAGTGTGCTTGTGTATATGAATTGATTCTCATCTGCTGGGGTTGGGCCCTTAGTTTAAGCTGCTAACCTGGTTTGTGAGAAGGGTGTGGGGGTAGAAAGTGTTGGCCTCTTGGTCTCAACTGCTTAAAACACTGTCCCAAACTGTCCGTGAGGGTCCAGTGATGTATTGATACCTTCACAGTTACGTTGCTCTTTGCCTTGGGAAAGCCTGTCCCATCCTTGATAATTCTGTTCTGCAGTAAGCTCCGTGGTAGGTCTCTGTTGAGTCCCCAGACACTAATGATTCCTCAAGGTGAGGGGCAGGTGGTGAAGGAACTGTCCGCAAAAGCCTCTTCCTCTCCTACCAGTAGGAGTCCTGCCTTACTGCTCGAGAGAAGCTTTAGCAGAGCAGCCCAGTGAGGACTCGAAGCTTCAGAATGAGGCAGTGCTCAAGGCACACCTATGAGAGACTTGGATTGTGAGCCCTTAATTGCTCCCATGCCTCCCTCATCCCCCACCCCAGAGTGAGTTTCCACAGAAAAACCACAGTTCCTGAGAAGGAACTGGGTTAGCCTCATGACTATACTGATAGACCAGCCAAGTGTTTATCAGTGAATCTGGGAAGAATTAGCATTCCCTGACTTGTGGGTAGAGACTTTTTGAAGTGAAGGTATTTGCAATTTCCCCTGATGAACACCACACAATTGTTCCAATCCACCCTGTGTGCCATTCTCTGATTGGCATGGATACATGTGTACACACTCATGCTCACATACACACACGCACTAGAGTCTTACACACATCGGGGAAATCACATTCTTAGATGTCCGTTTCTATTATGTTAGAGGAATTCAGTCAAGTCAGAGGCTCTTGGTTATTTTATATGTGAACTGTGCTGCAGGAAGGAAATCAGAGTGCAGGAAGATGATTTATTCGTTTATTGATTTATGAGGAAGGAGAAGAATATGCTTCCTGTTAGGTCTGGTCGCTGCTAGTCAACAATTGATTTTGTTTGCAAGAATAGCATGAGGGAATGTAAAGCAGCCTACAATTAAGGAGAATGGTCGCTTTTTTCCTTTTTTTTTTTTTTTTTTGCTTAACAAGCTTACTTTGCATTATGTGGAAGGAAAGTCTCCTTTCGAAGGGCAGAGCTTTAGAAAGCTGCAGTCTTGTGGCTAGGGTTTGAGGATGGGAGAGCAGAGGAGTACAGTGACCGTGGGCCACTTGCAGCTGGACTTTCCATGTAAAGAGCAGCAGAAATTGGAGCCTGTCTCTCCAGCAGACAGACTCCCTCTGTCTCACTGTCTTGTGAAATGGAATGTGTCTGCTAATCTTCCTTTGACTCATGCTGAGGAAAAGATTGGCTTCTCACAATCCAGAAAGGGGCTTCCAAGCTCTTCCTTTTTTTAACCTGCCTCTCTCCAGGTCAACCAAGAGAATTCAAACCATGGCCTCTTAGACGGATGACACTCTCCATTTTGTCTTCAAACCTAGACTGCAAATGTCTTAAAGACAGAATTGCAGCCTTCTGGAGAGTGTTGCTAAAGCCCAGAGCGACCCTGCTCCTACCTAGTGCGCCCAGAGCGAACCCTGTGCTCACTACCATCCTAGATGGCACCCACCTCTGGCCACCTGTCCCCAGCCTGCTGCTACACACAACTCCACCACTTTCATATGTTGGAGATCTGAAAACGCCCCCAAGCCCAGTGCCACAAACTGGAGAGTCTTTGAAGAGGTAATTGAATTAAAACAAAGACATTGTATCCTATTTTGTCAGGGACCCTGGCCAGCAGCCCCCCCAGCAAAAATGAGGAAGACCGAGATCTTGCCGGACTTCATCCCTGCAGAAAAAGGAGAGGGATGGACACACCTGCCACACCTGCAACACCTTGAGGGGTAGGACAGATTTAATATACCCAGCTTTATTTTCCTCCGCCTCCATGTCAGTTGCCCCAGAAGAGAGAGACCCACCCACGCCAGACTCAGCTAATTTGCAACCCCGAAAGAGATCCAGACCCATCCACTTCAGAACCACAACTGCACTGCTTGGCCAGCCCCATGTGGAAGCAACCCATGGAGCTGACCTCCCGGTAAGGGTTCGGCCTTCCCCTGGCCGAGTCCAACATTGCTCCAAGGGTTTGCTCTCATGAGCGGGGGCAGAGACCATGCTGACCAGACTCGAAGTGGAGTTTTGGGCCCTGCCCTTTCCTCCGCCTCCATGCCAGTTGCCCTGGAAGAGAGAGACCCACCCACACCAGACCCACATGTCCCTTGGCGCGGCCACAAAGTGGCCGCAGTGATATTTTTTATAGGATACTGAATTTTGCATAAGGTTCTTCCCAATTTCTTTTCACACTTATACATAGTAAACAGTTATAGACATGTTTTAACTGATACCAGTAAGCCTGGCAAGAAGCCAGAGCAAACCACACATCATGCAGTTAGTCATTCTCAACATCCAGACTCCATAGTTCCTCAGAGCTTCATCCAAGAGAAAACCTGATCTTCCCCCTTTAAGTTTCATCAGTAAATGCTCGGGTTGAGAGCCTTCTACTGAGACTATACCACCTACACAGTAAAGCCTGGCAAGCTACCATGTTTTATTTACTTTTTATGCCAAAACTATTAACTATTATGGACTTCAGTTCCATAACCTGAAAAATGGTTTCAGGCTCCTCCTGTCCCTGTAGCAAGCAGATGCCCTTGGTTTACGCTCGCTTGTGACAGGACTAATGGAGACGTTACTAGTGCCCACTCAAGCAAATCATGAACAAATTATAAATTCGTATATATATATATTTATAATATACATCATAAATTACATAATTATAAAATTGCTACCAGCAATTAAAAAAAAACTTTTAAAAAACATGTTTTTAATGTTTTAAAACTTTTATTTATTTATTTATTTTTTTTGCTTTTTGGGTCACATCCAGCGATGCTCAGGGGCTACTCCTGGCTCTGCACTCAGGAATTACTCCTGGTGGTGCTCGGGAGACCATATGGGATGCCGGGGGATCGAACCGGGCCGGCACAGGCCGGCTGCATGCAAGGCAAGCGCCCTACCCACTGGGCTATCTCTCCGGCCCCCTGTTTTAAAACTTTTAAAACTTTTAATGTTTTAAAACTTTTAAAACTTTTGATGTTTTAAAACTTTTAAAAACATTTCTTTAATCTATTAAGAGTAAACATATTAATAAAAATGAAGCCCCAAATCTTACTCTTATTTGGGGATATTTCATGTGTTTCACTGTGGATTATTGCTCTTATAATTGGTAAAGATAACCCTATTGGAAGTGATTCTTCCTTTTTCATTCAAAGATGAGACTCATTTTAAATTTGCAAGACTCATTTTAAATTTTTTAAAATTTTAATAGTTTTAAATTTGATTCCTTTTTTATTTCTGATTTAACTGAGTATGGCTTACTAGTATAGTAAGCTAGTAGTTTACCTAATTTCTATATCTGCATGCATGGCTAGAGAACACATTAACTCATTTGTTTTTGTTTGGGGACCATACGCGGTGGTGTTCAGGGCTTACTCCAGGCAGTGTCTAGGGGACCTTATGCAGGAGTGGGGATTGAAACAACAAGGTTGACTTTAATCCCTCTAACCTCTCTGCCCTGAACACTTCCTCTTCTTGGAGAACTTGGCTTGTAAAAGTCTACTTGTGGCTATGAGGTGGCATGCGCTAGGCACTCTGGCCCTACCCTGCACCACTTAAGTCACAGTGTCCCCATTTTGCTGTCTGGAGTTACTAATGAAGCTTAGTTCTGAGTAGTGTGTCAAGAGGACAGTCTCATGGATTCATGGTGCTTCTGGGCAGGCTGTCTTTGCTTCTGGAAGAGGCCTGCAAGGAAAAAGGTCTGTTTCCTTCCTCCTGAGCCTTGAGCTGCTGTTGAAGCCATCTGCAGATATGAAGTGAACAGAGACTCAGAGCTGGTAGAATCTGGATCTTGCTAATACACTTGGAAGACTGCTCTACCGCAAAATTTCTCTGCATGTGAGTGAATGAATTCCCTTGTTGCTTCAGCTGCTTTGATGGCGTATAAAACTTCTGTAGCAAAACCTCTTATGGGATATATTTGTGTACCATCCACTTTAGTCTCATCATGCAGTTCTTATTACAAGTGCATTATATCTGGATCTAGTCATGTTATTTGCATCCTATGTTTTATCAACAGCATCACCAGCAACGTTTGTTCAGTTAAGTGCCAGGCCTTGAGTTACATTCACAATTCACAGTTTTTTCCTTGAAATTTTGCAACAACCCTCTGACTCCCATATTATTCCCACTGATCTAGATCACCCCTTACAGAGGGGGCAAGGAGACTTTGATTACATAATCAACTGGCTCACCTTTTTAAGTGGCACAGGCAGTACTCAAACCTGGACCTAAGTAACTGTGGTAAAGCACCCTGGTACAGACTCACACTTCCTTCCACATCTTATTATTTTTAAGGGACTCTCAAGCAATGCTCTGGGGCTAGGAGTCAGAGATACTCAGCTGGGCTTCAACATGGTGCTGCCACCAGACCCATGCCCAAATGTGCTTGGGGTGTGGGGTCAAACTCAGACCGTCCTGGGTGCAAGTGTTGTACCACTTCCCCTGGGTGTGGGGTCAGACTTCCCCTGGTGTGGGGTCGAACTCAGACCCTCGCGTGTGGCAAGCGTTGTACCCCTTCTGCCACCTCTTTGGTTTTTGGTGGGGGGTAGACGGATGGGACACATCCGCTGTGCGCAGGGGCTTACTCCTGGCTCTGCTCTCTCACAGCTTTTCTACTGCTAAACATCTTTGTCCTTTGAGTTCTGGGTCAAGTTCTCAAGCGGACTTTCAATTTTCTAGAGTGTTTCTACTTTTAGTCACTATTTAGAGCTTTCATTATCTTTCTGATATCCTGTTTTTCTTTTCATCTGAAATTGACTTCTCATACTTGCATTCACCCATGTATTGACTGCAGCATCTTTCTGAACTGAATGTTACACAGTAGGGTATTTAGAGCCCTCTGTGTTTCTTGCACAGAAGTTATTCCACAGAGGGAGTTTTATGTTTGTCCCTTCCTCCTTATTCAGTTTCTTTCTCTTGGGAGGCTTGTTTGTGTTTGGGGCCATACTTGGCAGTGCTGGGCTTGTTTGTGTTTGGGGCCATACTTGGCAGTGCTGCAGGTGGCTCCTGGTGGTGCTGAGGGATCCATGTATGACCAGGATCAAACCAGAGTCTCCCACAGGCCACGCCTGCACTCAATGCATTGTGCTCCTTCTCAAGCCATTAGCCCTTGCTCTAAAGCCGGGGAGGCTTTTTTTTTTTTTTTTGGGCGCACCCAGCAATGCTCAGGGGTTACTCCTGAGTCTGCACTCAGGAATTACTCTAGGCAGTGCTTGAGACCATATGGGATGTGAGGGATCAAACCCAGGTAGGTCCTGTGCAAGGCAAACACCCTCCCCACTGGAGTTTCGCTAAGCCGGGGAGTTTTGAGCTCAGTTCGCCCTATCAGTTCCAGCAATAATGTCCTATCATTTCCAACAATAGAACTAGAAACCCAGATATGGCTGGGAGTCTGTTTTTTAGAGAAAGGGGCCAACTGTCTTTCCTGTAAGTTTAATTTCTAATTGTGAGACAGCAGCAAGAGAAGCACTGCCCAGGGCAAAGTGAAACAAACGATTTCCTCTCCCTGGTTGGTGGCGGTGGAAGTCAGCAGCCGCTGTGCCTCTGGTGTCCTGTCCTGTCCACTCTCACTTGGAGGTGATCCTGGTGACCAACAGCCCTCCTGGGCCATGGCACGTGAGATGGCACTGGGCTCTCTCCTGTGTACTTGGATCCACTCAGCATTTTCTAAAGTCAAGCTTTCTCCCACCTCTCACACACTGGGAATATTGTTCGTGTTGGTTGAGAACCAGATGGCAGCAGGGCCAACGCTAGAGTATGTCCAAAGTAAAACAGAATTTTGGGGCAGTGTCAAATGTTGACAGGCGGCTGATACACCTGGCAGAGCAGATACTAGCTTTCCCTGTTGTGCGGCCGCTATGCAGCCACACGATTTACCTCCAAATTACCATGAATATTCTACTTACCCCTCTGAGAGAGCCCCACAAGGTAATGAGAGTATAGCGCCCTCACGGCAGAGCCTGGCAAGCTGTCCGATGTGTGTTCGATATGCCAAAACCAGTAACAAAAATGTTTATTTTCCTGACCCGAAAGAGCCCTTAATATGGCAGCAGTAAGAAAGGCGAACAAGCAGTGCCTGATAAAATTTCACGGCCAACCTAGGCTGCCAAAAGGAATCTGGAGTTCCGACCTCTGTTGCTATTCCAGAATCAGGGACGCTGTCTCGTTTGCCAAGGCATCGAAAATCAGATGGGCTGGACATGTAATGCGATTTGGAGACGACCACTGGACTAGATCCATTACCGATTCAATCCCACGGGATGTCAAAAGATCATGTGGCCGCCCACCCATAAGATGGTCAGACTTCCTTGTCAAGACCCTGAAGGAATGGTTTGAGGCTCTTCATATTCCTGAATCAACCAGATGCCATTGAGCTACATTGGCACATGATAGGGTCCAATGGAAATGTTACTGGCGCCCGCTCAAGCAAATCGATGAATAACGGGATTCAAGTGATCAAGTGATCAAGTCAAATGTTAAATGCTTTCCAGACGTCCCTTCACAAGGGTTGGCCTTTACCCTCTCCCCAGCTCTTGTGCCTTCAGCCTCCGCCCTTGGGTCTTCTGTTCCCTCCTTGAGATTCCGGATTACGGGCACTTTCCTGTCCTCCACAGGATCATTGTCCTTCTGCAGGGCCAGATTGTCTTACTTGGTTCCCCTCTGAGTCAATCATGCTTTTTCCAGGGCTTGCTAGAAAAGATGCTGAGATTTGACTCCACCTAAGCTTTGAAACAGGAGAAAGGCTGGTGTCCTGCAGAGAACATTCCTCCCATTCTGGTGTGAGTTTCCTGATGGCAGAACTGCCAACCCACCACTCACTGTCTAGGAGGGATCTTTTAGAAACAACATAGTATAATCCTGTATAAAGGGAGACATATAGGCAACTGGGTAAAAGTGATCAGAAGGTACAAATTTATAATTATAACAAATATAAGTTGGGGTGGAAGGAGCAGCTTGTTGGAAAAAAGGGAAAGAAAATTTTACTTATTAGCGGGACTCAACTGTACTCTTAGGAAAAATGGCGCTACTGTGGTGTGGAGACATAGTGGACCGGCTCTTGCTTCGTGAGTGCCAGGGGAGCAGCTGGCTCCAGACAGTCAGGTCTGTTTTATTGCTCGACCAACTGTATAAAATGTCACTGTAAGTTTCCTTTTTTTTCCTCCCTTTTTTTTCTAGTTCCTTTTTCCTGTGGAACTGGGGATGGAACCAAGATCATGTGCATGTAAGGCCTATATTTTACCACTGGACCACATTCTTGACTCTGATTGCATTCTTGTTTGTTTGGGGTCATGCAGGGGTGTTTGGGTGACCTTCCCAGTTGTACTCGGGACCATGCTGTGCTGGAGGTCATGTAAAGCATTGCCAGCCCCTTGGGCCATCTCCCCAACCCTATAATTACATTCTTTAAAGCCTCCTAAAAATGGACAGGTTTTCTTTCCTTTTCTTTTTTTTTTTCCTTTTTTGGGTCATACCTGATAATGCTCAGAGGTTTACTCTTGGCTCTGAACTTAGAAATTGCTCCTGGTGGTACTTAGGGCACCATATGGAATGCCAGGGATCTAACCTGGGTTGGCCACTTGCAAGGTAACTACTAGTTGCCCTTGTGCCCTACTGCACTATTGCTCCAGCCAGAGATGGAAAGACTTTCTGAATATTGCTCAAATTTGTCCCATCATACTGTCTTCCGTTTGTCCATGTCACTCAGCCATCCCTCAGTTGTTGGGAGTGCTTTGCTTGGACTCTTTCTCCCCACTACCCCTGCCCCTCACCCTTCTGTCCAGAAGTTTGAATGGAGAACTTACTGTCCTTCAAAAGAATTATTCACACACCAAGTCTGCAAGAACCCTGTGGGCTTCCCTCAAGATTTCAGCAGGGAGATGAGAATGCAGATAAAGCACCCATTTCACAGCCCATAGCATAGCCAGGGGCCCTATCTCCTATTGTTCATTTTCTTTCTTCCTGAAGTCCCCTGCAGGCCTCCCGTCCCTGCAGGACCCAGCTTTGAGACTTCTGTACCTGCCTTTAAATACCTTTAACCCCAGTCTTCCTCCCTGAGCTATTCAGACCATCCTTCTTTGCTTTCTTGTTAATAGTAGTTTCTCCTGCCTCTCTGACTTTTTGTTTTGATTCTTTCACTCTCCCTTTTTTTTGCTGCTGTGGTTTCCATGTGAGGGAGCTGCCCTTGCATGTTTAGCTCTGGTGTTCGTGGGCTCACCCATAAGACTGTGGTGCTCACACACTTGCTGCAGGCTCGCAGGGGCTCTGCACACCAGGCTCGCGCACAGCTGGGTGCAGTGTGGCTACAATCGGCACTGTGAGTCTCAGAGAGCAGAGAGGAGGATGGTGCTTGGCACGTTGCGGGGACGGGAAGGACTTGTGAGAACTTGTGACCTCGCATTTTCAGGCCAAGTAAGTACCTTAGCTGTAGAGCTCTCTCCAGCTCCAGCATTCTTTCTTCCAGTGCATATTGATTTTCAAGTTCAAATTTACAAGGCAAGCTTTTTTGTTTCATTTTGGGGCCACACCCAGCTGTGCTCAGGGATTACTTCTGGCTCTGTGCTCAGGACGAACTCATGACGGGAATCTAGGAGCATATGAGGTGCCGAGGGTTGAACCCAGGTCTGCCACAGGCAGGTCAAGTGCTGAATCTGATTTCCTACTCTTTGACTCCTGTTCAAGTTTTTCTCAATGTTCATTAAAAAGTGTGAATGATGGTGTCACACATGTAAGACTTGGTGTCAGGTGGAGTTTATTTTTTAGGTAAAAAGGAGACTAGTAAAAACTGTAGTCATGATTGTAATTTTATCTGTAATGATGTATATGATGTGTTTGGTTACGGAAATTAATTCTTCCTAGAATTCTGGAAGCACTTCCTTTCTTCTCATGATCTCAGCACCAAGCGATACAGACATCATGCAGCATCTCTTCACCTCCTGCCAGAGTGCTTCACCTCCATGGCAGAGTGATGGTGCTCCCAGTGGAGGCAGTGATGCTCCCAGTGGAGGTGGTACTGGAAGGGCTGGAGGAAGATATGGGAAGTGATGCCAGTCGTGGAGCAGATTAGCGTGGTGGAGTTGTCCTCCTGGGAATAAGGAACAGCTGGGGAAAATGGTGTCACAAAATGGGGATAAACAAGCTCTGAAGTCCTTTGTTTTCCCAAATGACTGCCAATTCCCAGAAATGTTCTGGGTTGCCCTGTAATTTTCTAATTAGGGAGCTGAACTCTATCCTACTGAGTGCTCTGATCAAATTGATATCGCCTCACTAATTATTGCTGTTTCGTACCATGGTGAGACTCCTTCATAATTCATAGGCCAGGAGCCCAGCCTGCTGACCAGTCAATACGTTGGCTCAGAGTTCTGTTGAGTGAACCGAGATATTGATCTATAAACAAATGTGCTGCCTGGCTTTGATGATATTGAAAGGTAGCTAATTCAATAGAACACAATAAAGAAAATTGCATCGCATTTAGAAATTCAGGATTTCAAAGCCTCCCAATCAGACTGCTTCTGAAGGCTCATTTCTTCTAATGGAGACTTATTTAATTCAAAAGCTTCTAATCCTGAGCTTTGGGAAAATAATGCCATAGGTATATTTTTGGTGATATGATGCCTTACATATATTCAGAACCACTAGTTTAATATTGGTATTTACCTTTCTGATTAAATGCCATAAAGGATTCAGAAGTCTCTTGATTTATGGATATTTTCTTCCTGCTTTTCCTTTTGGAACCCAGGGCCTCACATACAGAAGGCATGTGTTCTATGGAGCCACATCCGCAGGCCATTCTGGGAATTTTCTTGACTAGATAAATCATTTGAGGTAAGAACTGAAAATTGAGCCACCTTTATCATTTTTGCTAGACAATGTATGTGTGTTCACTTGCAAACCTCTTCGAATTTCTAGGAATAAACCTCTTTAAAATTTTTTCAGTTGAATAACAGTGAGATACAAGGTTGCAAAGGTGTTCATGATTGGGTTTCAGTCATACAATATTCCAATGTCTGTCCCTTCCCTCTACTAATGTATAATTTCCACCATAACTGTCAGTACAGGTACTGGAAAGGTTATGTATCTCCATTTGCATACTTTCAGCACTCAATTCTTGTCCAGAGTGATCATTTCCAGCAATCATTGTCATAGTGGTCTCTTCTCTATCCTAACTGCAGCCCTCCCCCACATACTCTTGTGGCAAGCTTCCAGCCATGGACCAACTCCTGGCCTTTGTTTCTACTGTCCTTGGATAGTAGTCACATACTATGTTTTTTTTAATGTCCCACAAATAAGTGCAATCATTCTCTCTTTCTGATTCATTTCACTCAGCATGATTCTGTCCCTCAGGATGTTGTAGGTGTGGCTGCAGTGCCTGACTGCATAGGCAGGTGACAGACAGGAGACAGACTTGTCTACACCCAGAGCTTTGCTCTGTGGGCCCTGGATGGTTGATGACCTGACATAGAAAAAGATTGGGTTCCCTAAGATAAACCCAGAGCCATGACAGAGCCTGGGAAGCTACCTGTGGTGTATTCGATATGCCCAAAACAGTAACAATAATGGGCCTCATTCCCAACGAATGGAGACATTACTGGCGCCTGTTCAAGCAAATCAATGAACAATGGGAAGACAAGTGATACAAGTGATACTCTTCATGTCCATTCATTTATAAACAAATTCCATGACTTCATTTTTCCTGGTGGCTTCATGGTGTAGATATATTATTGTGTACATGTAACATAGTTTCTTTATCCAGTCATCTGTTCTTGGGCACTTGAGTTGTTTTCAGATTCTAGCTATTGTGAATAGTGCTATGGTGAACATAGAAGCACAGATGGCTTTTTTTTTTTTTTTGCTGTGTGTTTTTGGTTTTCCAGGATACGTTCCCAGAAGTGGTCTTGTTGGTTCTTATGGAACATAAGCTCAGTTTATAGTTTTTGGAGGAATTCCCCTATTGTTTTCTAAAAAAAAGAATGAACCAGTCAGTATTCCTTCCCAACAATGAATGAGTCCTTTTCTCCCTGCATCCACACCAGCACCAGTTCTGTTCTTTTGGATGTGAGCCAGTCTCTGTGGTGTGACACTATATCTCAATGCTGTTTTGATATACATCTCCTTTATGATTAATGGTGCAGAACATTTTCTTATGTGCCTTTTGGCCATTTGTATAGAAATCAAACTCAAGGCAAAATGAAATAACCTTATCAAATGTGAACCTGGGTCAATTACCTGAGTAGTGAATTGAGCTGCTTCTTCATTACTCTTTCTTTCTTTCTTTCTTTCTTTCTTTCTTTCTTTCTTTCTTTTCTTTCTTTCTTTCTTTCTTTCTTTCTTTCTTTCTTTCTTTCTTTCTTTCTTTCTTTCTTTCTTTCTTTCTTTCTTTCTTTCTTTCTTTTTTTCTTTCTTTCTTTCTTTCTTTCTTTCTTTCTTTCTTTCTTTCTTTCTTTCTTCTTCCTTCCTTCCTTTCTCCCTTCCCTCCCCTCCCTTCCTTCCCTTCCTTCCTTCCTTCCTTCCTTCCTTCCTCCTTCCCTCTCCCTTCCTTCCTTTCTCTCTCTCTTCCTTCCTTCCTTCCTTCCTTCCTTCCTCCCTCCCTTCCTTCCTTCCTTTCTCTCCTTCCTTCCTTCCTTCCTTCCTTCCTTCCTTTCCTCCCTTCCTTCCTTCCTTCCTTTCCTTCCTTCCTTCCTTCCTTCCTTCCTTTCCTTCCTTCCTTTCCTCCTTCCTTCCTTCCTTCCTTTCTCTCCTCCTTCCTTCCTTCCTTCCTTCCTTCCTTCCTTCCTTCCTTCCTTCCTTCCTTCCTTCCTTCCCTTCCTTCCTTTCTTCCTTCCTTCCTTCCTTCCTTCCTTCCTTCCTTCCTTCCTTCCTTCCTTCCTTCCTTCCTTCCTTCTCCCTTCCTTCCTTCCTTCCTTCCTTCCTTCCTTCCTTCCTTCCTTCCTTCCTTCCTTCCTTCCTTCCTTCCTTCCTTCCTTCCTTCCTTCCTTCCTTCCTTTCTTCTCTTCCTTCCTTCCTTCCTTCCTTCCTTCCTTTCCTTCTTCCTTCCTTCCTTCCTTCCTTCCTTCCTTCCTTCCTTCCTTCCTTCCTTCCTTCCTTCCTTCCTTCTTCCTTCCTTCCTTCCTTCCTTCCTTCCTTCCTTCCTTCCTTCCTTCCTTCCTTCCGCATTCTTGGGTCACACCTGGCCACTTGGGTGTACCTGGTTCTCCTGCCTCTGCACTCAGAAATTACTCCTAGTGGTACTCAGGGGGACCATATGGGATGCTGGGGAAGGGATTGAATCTGAGTGGGCTGCGTGCAAGACAAATGCCCAATCTGCTGTGCTATCACTCTGGCCCCCGTTACAGTTTCTTAAACCTTAAACCAAACGAACTTTTTGTTTGTTTTTGTTTGGCCACACCAGCTGTGCTCAGGGTTTATTTCTGATCCAGGGATCACTTGTGGTGGGCTTGGAAGATCATATGGTATTCCAGAGATTGAATCAGGTTAGTCATGTGCAAGCAAAGTCATGTGCAAGGCAAATGACCTACCTGTTGTGCTATCTTTCTGGGCCCTGGAAACACCTTTTGATTTTCGTTTATTTAAAAATGCTTTTGTCATTCCTCTTTTCTTTTTATAGAAAAACTTTATTTGAACACAGCAATTTCCAAAATTGTTCATAGTGCAGTTATTATGGCATTCAATGTTAGAACACCGATCCCACCACCAGAGTGGTTTTCTTCCCCATTTTCCCAACCATACCCCAACTCTGCCCTTTTAACAGGCACACAATAATTTACTTTATATTGCTTGTTACAAATAAATGGCTAATGTAATTATCCAAAGGTGCTTCAGGAGCTGAAATGATAGTGCAGTAGATAGGGCAGTTGCCTTGCATGCCGTGGATCGGGTTCTATCCCCAGCATCCCATATGGTCCCCTGAGCACCACCAGCAGTAATTTCTGAGTGTAGATCCAGGAGTAACCTTTGAGATTCCTGGGTGAGACCCGAAAAAAAAACAAACAAAACAACTTCAATAAAAGAAAATTGTTATATTTCACCATACAGTAATTAAGTTTTTGTCAGAGGTTTTGCTAAGCTGTTTGATGATAGTTAAGCCTCTCATCAGAGCTCCGCCCAAGAGAAAAGTCAATCTCAAGCCCTGCTCGTCAGAGTCCCACCCTACAGTGAGGACTATTTCAAGCCTAGGTATGCCTGATCCAGAGACTCAGACACATGGGGAAGAGCTGCTACTGGCTCTCCCTGTGCTCAGCTGATCATGAGGCACCTGGGAGGAAAGGCAGGTTCTAGCTCTGGCCCACCATCCCAATAGAGCCTTGCAAGAAGCCAGAAGAACCCCCTACACCATGAGGGCCCGCCATTTTCAAAATCTGGACTCCACAGCTCGTCAGAACTCCACCCAAGAGAACAGCCTTTCTCTCCACTTTGCACGTGGCCATTTTGCAGCTCTGCAGTTCATCAGTAAATGCCTGAACTGAGAACCTACTACTGAGAGTATACCACCCACATGGCAGAGCCTGGCAAGCTACCTGTGTCGTATTTGATATGCCAAAAACCAGTAACAATTATAGACCTCATTCCCTGACCTGAAGGAATGGTCTGAGGCTCTTCGAGTTCCTGGAGCAAGCATATGCCCTTGGGCTACACCAGCACACTACAGGATGTATGGAGATGTTACTGGTGCCCACTGGAGCAAATTGATGAACAACAGGAAGACAAGTGATACAAGTCAAGTCTCTTGTGTTATTGTTTCTGTTTATTGCATTTAGTTAGCTTCTATGTTATTTTTCCACCAAATTTGGTGAACTCCTGTAGGGCTCAGTCCTGTGGAATTTGGAGGTGATGTATGGCTGAACTGCAGGATCCATAGAGCAGGGCTGGAGGATGAGTTTACAAGTGTTTACATCCAACAATGGCAGCTGTGATATGTGGGTGTAGCTGCTGAGGCTTCTGGAATTACGGGGGTTTGGGTGGGATTAGGGAGCAGTTATCTGATCCTACTCTGACCAGACCTCAGAGTTGTCAGCCTGAAAAGTGGTGTAACTGGAATTTTAGTTGGTTTGGTTCTCTCAGAGATTAGTCATGATGTAGTGGAATTGGGCTGTTGGCATGAGGCAGCTGAGAGGTATGGGTACAGCTGCCAGGGCTTGGGCAGGTTGGGCAATTGGCCCACCCTTCCTGAGGGTGTCCAAGAGTTTTCAGGTGGGAGACCAGTTGAAGGACCTTTATAGACAGGATGGACTCCAGAATGAACAATAAGTTTCCTTGTGGCCAGGTTGTTCCCCAGTGGCCCTATCTCATCTTCAGACATCAGTAAAGGCTTAGACAGCTGGGCAAAGAATAACGTTAGCTTGCAGTGCCTCATTTCTCTGGGTCAGTTTCAAGATGCATCATTTGCCTCTTTCCACAATAAATCAGAAGCCATGCAAAGAACAGCCGTCCTTGCCCTGGTGTCTAAAGGCGGAGGTAGTTTGTCCTCATCTTGTCCTTACTCAAAAGCCTAACCTTACTGGATTTTAGGTCTAAGTATAAAACAAGATGTGCCTCAGAACCAGTTCATGAAGAGATTTTAGTGTTTCTGGGTTAACCTGAAATCCACCCTTTACTCCCTGTTTTTTTTTTTCCCTAGTTAAACCTTTTCTTGTATCTTTGCAGATGAAACTGTTGTTTTTAGGAGTCCAGTCTTCCATCCTGTTGGCTTGTTGCCACTATCACTTTCTTGGTTTGTCATTGTCTCTAAATTAATTGGTCTTCAAGTTGCAACAGAAACAAACCTGTGGTAATAAACCTGAATATCAAAAAGCCAGAAAGGTCGAACTGCATCTCCTAAAAGCATACCTGAAGTATTTCCAATGAAAATGGATTAGGTCATCATTTAATCATGCAAACAAATGAAAAATGAAACTTTAGGATTTTTTTTATATACTATGAACTCTTTGAAAACTAAAGGAGGCACTAATATCACCCAGTCTTCCTTTGTATTGTCAACAGAGTTAAACCAGCAATTGGAGACTCGCGTTAAAAAAAATTAGAATGTATGTTTTGTGTGTTAATTTGACTAGGATTCCGGACACTTCTATGTATCAGACATTGATCTGGGTGCCTCTGTGGGGGTTATTTCTGGGAGAGATTAATGCTGGAATCAGGAGACTGAGTAAAGTAGATTCTCTTTGCTTATGGGCCTTCTTCACAGTAAAGAGCCTGAGTAGAACAAAATAGCTTTGAGTAGAGCTAATTTCTTTTGTCTGATTGCTTTCAAATTGGGACAGGATTCTTTGTGATGAGGGCTGTGGACACATGCAATGGTGTTTAGTGGAGCCAGGGACCACACTGGGGGGTATATGCAAAGCATGTGCTCCAACCATGTGAGTAACTTCCCTGGCCTGGAACAAGATTCTTTCTTGCCTTTGTAGGGAGACATGGGCTCTATCATGGCCTTGAACCTGCTATATCTGAACTGTGAACAGATAAATGACTTTGGACTTGAGCTGGAAAGGCATCACCTGCTGTCTGGGGCAAGAGCCTGTGGGAAACACTGCTACTGAGCTGGGGCACAGTTACGCTTCCCAACAATGTCGGGAGCAGGAACAAATCCCCTTCTGCCCCAAAGGACCGGTGGCTGGTAGATAAAAACTCATGAATCCAGCTAAGTTTCCAAAAAAGGCTTTACTGACACAACTTATGGCAGTACAATCCAAGGTCAGGAAAACCCCAAACTTCCAATTCCTAGCTGGACCCAGACAATGTGTTCAGGTCAGGATCCTCAGGCAAGATGGCTGCTGCACCCCAAACCATATGCTCAGGCCAGAGAGCTGACCCAGATGGCAGGCAGGCAGGGAGAGCGAGTGGGCAGAGAGAGAGCAAGTGGAAGAGAGCCACTTCTTATAACCCTCTTGGCGCTCCCAATCTGGCCTACAAGGAGAGGTCTCAGTCAGGCCCAAGGTGTGTGAACCAGCCCAGGCCTTTCAAATGCTAATCTGCCAGGGCCAAGATCTGCCTCACAAACTTTCCTGCAGGCACTTGTAGAGATGGGGAAGGGGACCTGTGATGAAATGTGCCTCAGGATTAATACATGGGGAAAGGCATATAGCTCTACATATTCTACAGCCAGATATAGATTTTTTTCAAACTTCCATGAAATCCTTTTCTTTCAGGGTAGTTATGGGTACTAGCCTTTTAGACTTAGTGAGAGTCATGCTCTCTTTGCTAATAGCATTCCTCTCTGAACTAGTTGGGCTATTTTATTCAAAGGAAGATCCACACACAGTCAGGTAAATCCTGGTAAAATTGTCCAGCCCCATGAAGAGGATCTGTGGGAGTATGAGAGGAAATATCTTTACCAGCTAACATAGAATTCATGGTAAGAATAGTCCACCACACCATCATGCAGAGACTCAGACACACAGGGGAGAGCTGCCATCTGGCTCTCCCCTAGCTCAGCTGACTATGAGGTGCCCAGGAAGGAAGATGGGGGTTTAGTCTCCACCCATCACCTCAGTAGGGTCCCGGAAACAGCCAGAGCAAACTCGTTCACCATAATGATTGCCATTTTCAAGGTCTGGACTCCACAGCTCATCAGAGTCCCACCCAAAAGAGATGCTGATCTCAAGCCTGGCTCACCAGAGCCCCACACAACAGAGCAGCCGAGTTCAAGTCCAGGTAGGCAGTTTTCGGGGGGAAAAATCACTGGATGGTCATAGAGATGGGGGGTGGGGTCCCCTTTCCCCCTCTCTGTCCTGTCTGGAAGGCCTGGTGGACCCACCACAAATTGCCTCAGGACTATCAGCCATCATGCAGAAACTCAGACACACCGGGAGAGCTGCCATCCAGCTCTCCCTGAGTGGCACGGCCAAGCTGTACATCAAACTAGTGGAACCAATCACGTTCTAGAAACTCAGAAAGTAAATTCAAGAACAGAATTTGGCCAGATATTCCATAACCAAGAATAGGGAAGAAAATTGAATCATCGATAACATTGCCATATATGTGCTTTAATGGTCAATACAATCAGTGCCAGCTGATGGAGGCATGGGGATATGAGTGGGTGGGAAATGAGGGTCTTTGGTGGTGGGAACACACTGGTGGTGGGAGTGGTGTCGAAGTATGAAACCTTCTATCAGCAGTATTATGAAAACCTTTTTTATTTTGTAAATCACAGTGTTTCAATAAACAAGGGGAAAAAAACGAATAGTCCACCACATAGAGAGCCACAGATCCCAGCTGTCTCCTTGCCCTCTGTCTACAATGTGACCTGCAGAAATATCTATCTCCAGGCAAGATGCAGAGGCTCTGGACAGCCATGACCAGGAGACCACCAGGGCATGTCTTCCAACACTAGCCTGACATCTTGAGATTTGTCAGTTTCCAGAATCAAATTAGCCAGTTCCTTATACTAAATATTTCTCCCTTGTATAAATAGAAAGATATGAAAATCTCTCTTATTTCTGTTCCGTTTAAGAACCCTAAATACAGAGGGTAAATTTCTTTGAACCCAACCTGGCCCAACATTTTGAAAGAGCTTTCGAACAAAAACAAGACAAACGGACAAAGGCCAAAGAAAACTTGTAACTGAGCAGATTAAAGGGCTAGGCGGTCACTTCCCAGCCAACTGGTACTGGGAAGGGCATCTGTAGACTTTATAAACAGAAAGGACACTGGGAGGGACTGGGGGGGCTTTTATTTTAGTGACTGAAAATTGATACAAAGAAAATTCTTAATACATAACAATAAGGGTTCTCTAAGGAAGGAAAAAACACTCACTGACTTGCTATGTTCGAAAAACTTAAGATGAATTAGCTACTGAATGTAGATGGCATTTTCATCAATTTCTGGTCCACACAGGTGCTGCCATTTTACATTAAACTCTTATTTCCTTTTTCCAACCCTTTCCTCGGAGTCACCATACCATGAAGAGGTGGGTATGCAAATAACCCACAGTTTTTCTGTGCATTGATCAAAACCCATTTTTTTTCCTGAGTTTTGATGCCACTCCTGAAAATGTAATAGGGAGAGAGACTAACTCTGCAAATGGAACAATATTGACTGCGTATGCGTATCCCTCTATTTTAGGGCAAAACTTCTTTAGCAAAACTTACTATTTCTGCTGAACAAGTTCTGGTCCTCGTGCTTGATCTCATGTGGTTATTACTACTGACGGACACCACTGTGACCACACAAAGCAAAACAATTTCAGTCAGCTGCTGAATCTCCCAGGAAATTTTGTTACTTTCTTCCTTACAGTACTGCTCACCTTCCCAGGGTCCTGGATCCTCTCCTGCCCCTGCCTTGGTTGTCTTAATTTCAGTTTGGAAATTCTCTGTACTGCTCTCAGAATTATTAGAAACAAACTTGTTGGGTCTTTTTTTTTAAAAGAGATTCCTTAAAGGGATGGCTTTTAACTCTTAAAGGGATGACCAATATCCAAATTATGGGGATATGTAAGAGTTGGAAAAAACAGTTGAGGAGTCCGTTGAAACTGGTTTCTCAGCCTGGCTGGCAGGAGTGAGTTGGAAGAGCAGAGAACCTGGCAGGATAGCTAGAGGAGCAGAGAGAAGGGTTGGCTTCTGAGCCCGAGGGCTGGTATCAGGAGCAGCTTCTCCTCCCTGGTGCTGGCCATCCAGCTTAGGCACCAGGGCCCCATGGCCTAGGTGCTGGCCAGGCACCAGAGGCTGCTGCTCCCTCAATCTGGAAGCCTCTCAGGATGCTCTCTTAGATCCCCTATTTATAGTCTTGGTCAAGTTCAGAACCCTGGCCTCAACTGTCTTCACTGCCCTTGAGAGGCTAGTACTGTGCCTTTAAGATCCCACACAAACTATTATGGGGAGTGGTGACCCAGTGCTATTTGATGATGGGTCACATCTCAATACTAAAACCAGAAATGATCAAGCAGAGCATGTGTTCACTAATGTAAGTTCTCTTTTAGAATAAAGTCCTTGACTTTCATCAGCTCAGATGAAAAACGCTCCATTTAGTAGAGCTTGTCAGGTAGCCAAAGACCAGAGTGTAAACATGAATACTGACAGCCGATGCATGACCTTGAAATAGTTGGTGTGGAGGGTGGTGAGCCAGCGTGCAGGCTTGTAAAAGAATTCAATGAGAGAATTAAAGGCATAAGAATGGGTTGTTAGGGAAATAGAACACTTGCAGCGATGGGGGGAAAAGACCAAAGACCCAGTTTTGTTCTTTGTCTGAGTTGATGTACCTTTCTTAGATGTTGCCCCTTGCCCCATGTGTGGGTGGTTGTCTCAGTGATTTGCATAAAGTAGGATATATATATTTCCCCCTTATTGTTCAGTGCTATCTGCAGCCCAGTGGTAAGTATTTTGCTGAATTGCTGTAAATCAGTGTCCGGGATCTGCAGAGACATTCTAGAGGGCAAGTGCAGGGCCTCACCTCCTCATTGTGGTCGCCTGAGACAGTCAATGGCTTATCTCCTAGTGGGTCTCATGCTGGCTTTTTGCATCTTGGTTTGTGCCTGGGAGCAAGAAACCTGTTGACCAGTGAGAATTTATTTTTTAATTAATTAATTTATTTTATGTTTTTTTTGGGGGTCACATCTGGTGATGCTCAGGTATTACTCCTGGTGGTGCTCTGGGGGGTCATGTGATGCCAGGGATGGAACCCAGCTTAAGCAAGTGTGAGGCAAACAACCTACCCACTGTACTATCTTCTCAGGCCCCAACAGTGGCCATTTATAACTGCACTACCCCTTAGTGTCAAGATCCCAAGCTCATCAGTTTGGAAGTGAAAAGGGCTTCTTCCAGTCCTATCACCAGCTGGTCAAGGCTGCCTCTTCATACATCTTTCTAAAAAGTCTCTTTATGGGGCTGGAGCGGATAGGGCGTTTGCCTTGCACCGCCAGGGTTCGATCCCCAGCATCCCATATGGTCCTCTGAGCACCACCAGGAGTAATTCCTGAGTGCAGAGCCAGGAGTAACCCCTGAGTGTTGCTGGGTGTGTCCCCAAAAAGCAAAAAAAAAAAAGTCTCTTTATGACCTTCAACCAAGAGATTTTATTTATTCGAGGAAACACTGCAGAAAAACACTGCTCTTGAACCTTGTAGGCACCATGAAGAACAGAGAAGAAAAATCCAGGGAGTTGCTTAGGGACCACATTTCAGCACTAAAGAAGATACTCAGAATTCTACAGAATTAAAAGTCTATTCCATGAGGGCGAAGCCATATCGGACCCTCAGAGAAGCAGTTGAGGTTCAGAAGTAGAGAGCTGACCCAGGGCCTTCAGAGAAACCAGATGACACCCAAATGTCAGACCAAGACCTCAATCTGTTGCCTGTTTTATTAACTCACTTGTATAAATCATTGTTCTCATTGCTTTCGTTCATCATATTATCCCAGTTTTTTCTTTCCCTCCTAATGGCTAAGTCAGACCATTCTCATATTAGCTAAGCAGTAACTACGACTTCCATCTTAACTCACTGCTTAACTGACATGCTATCCTTCAACTGGCTCCCAGGATAGACATATCAGAGAATTTTTTGATTTTGTTGAAGAGACCATACGGGTTTATAGCCTTTACCATTTTTACTAGCATCTAAATTGACAGTTGAGCTTAAACAAATTGATCTGTGCCTCTACGTGTATTATCTTTCATCCAAAAAAAAATAATTAAAATGTATTGATGAGGTCCTTGATAATTCTAAATATAAATTAAGCAAATTTTATAAAGCAGTGAGCCAGATACTACCTGGAAGACCAGTAGACACTCAAACATATTCCAGTCAATGGAAGGTCTTGTTTTTCTTCATATCATATGTAACTCCTTTATTCACTTGAATATCCATGTGCCCTTACTGGATACCACTATTGTGGCCAGAACACATGGTCTTGTTTGCCTTAAATACCTCCCATGCATTAGGAATGTATTCTAAGACATGTCTATATAGAGAGACTCCAATTCTATAGGCCATTATGTTTGCACTATTTTGTGAAGTAAAAAATTAGGTTACTTTTGGTTATTCAGATTTAATGCCTTGGAGAATCTCATTATAAAATCAGAGCAGTCTTCCCAGTGATGGGATGGGAAACAATTAAATAGAAAAGACTCAGGGCCGGAGCGATAGCCCAGCGGGTAGGGCATTTGCCTTGCACGCAGCTGGCCTGTGCCGGCCTGGGTTCGATCCCTGGAATCCCATATGGTCCCCGAGCACCGCTAGGAGTAATTCCTGAGTGCAGAGCCAGGAGTAACCCCTGAGCATCGCTGGGTGTGACCCCAAAAGCAAAAAAAAATAAAAAAGAAAAGACTCTAAGGAACCTCCTACTGACTGACAGAAGTCATTAAAGATGCTATCCTTAGCCTATACTTGATCTTAGCCAAAAGGCCGAGAGCGATGAGACAGACATGGGGCAGAGCTGCTACTGGCTCTCACTGTGCCCAGCTGCTCATGAGGTGCCCGGGAGGGATGGCAGGTTCTAGCCCTGGCCCACCACCCCAGCAGAGCCTCACAACAAGCCAGACGACCCCCACTCCATGAGGACCTCCATTTTCCACATCTGGACTTCCTCCTCATCAGAATTCCACCCAGCAGACCAGCCTATCACAGCCTGGCTCGCGTGGCTGCAAGTGACCGCACAGTTCATCAATAAATGCTGGATTTTGAGATGACTACAAGAGTATGCTACCCACACGGCAGAGCCTAGCAAGCTACCCGTGTTGTATTTGATATGGCAGATACCAGTAACAATTATAGACTTCATTCCCATGACCTGATGGAATGGTTTGAGGCTCTTTATGTTCCTAGAGCAAGCAGGTGCCCTTGGGCTCTACTCTGCATGAGACAGGCCATATGGAGATGTTACTGGTGCCTGCTTTCGAGCAAATCGAAGATGAACGGGAAGACAGTGATACAGTGATACAGTGATCCTTAGCCTAAATGTAATACAGATCAATCTCAATTCATTGTGATGGACAATTGCATTGCTCTTTGATTTCTTGTTGAACAGTCATAATTATGTAATAATAATACTTCTGTGTACTTGGATCAATGAAACAGGCATGGAAGATCTGTTATATAGTGTCTTGAGGGAAAAACTATTTGACTCTTTTAGATTCATCCTCATAGCCTGAGGTTGCTTCCTTGGCCTGGTTGGCACAATTGGAGTTCCTGGCTTTGAAGCCCCTTACAAAGACTATCATTCTTTTGTTTGTTTGTTTGTTTGTTTTGGGGCAGTACCCACAGTGCTCAGGTCTTGCTCCTGGCTCTGTGCTCAGGGATAACACCTGGTGGGTTCTGGGGACCACATTGGGTGCCAGAGATAGAAGCCAGATCAACTGTGTGCAGGGCAAGCACCCTTCCTGCTGTGCTATCACTCCAGCCCCAAAGAGACTATTATTATTTTTGCTATAGAGATTTCATTTCTTGGTAATTCCAAAGAAGATCTCATTTGTTCCACTTTCAGTTATTTCAGTGGAAATAATTAACTTCTGTTGTTGGCAGGGTGTATGTTAGGGTGTTTGCTTGGAGGTCAGGACTGTGGAACTTGCACCAGGTCCAGCTCAACATGGACACTAAGTCCTGCCAGCATCACTAAGGCAGCCTCCACACTGCACCTGAGACCCACTTGACCTGAACCAGTGTGGGAACTAGCCCCTGCAGATTTGTGGGGAACTGTGCTTATCCTGTTGAATAGGATTAGGATAATGACTGAAAAGGAGTCATCGTCCCCTAACCGTTACTTGGGACCCAGTCTTCTGCTGCAGAGATGTTTTGCAGAGGAATTTTAATATCATTCAAGGGAGAACAAATGCATCTTCAGAAAGGAGATGCATTTGTTCTTTATTTGTACCTTAGGAGGGTTCCTAAGGTACAAATAAAGAACAAATAAAGGTACAGATACACTGAAAGAAAGGTGTGAAAGACATCTCCGGTATGAGATGTCCTGAACTGCTTTGAGTAGCTGATTTTGTGTTTTTGCCCCCCAAATTGACTCGGCTTGGGGGAAGGGTCATTGCTAGGGAGCTTCCAGGCAGGACTTTTAGTGCTGTGGTCTCTGCATTCTCCAGCATTATCAGCATCATTCTTGCCTTTGAGTTAGTTGCTTCCAGAATTATCTCTGGCCTTCCTCATGAGCTGGCAGTAGTTTGACTCCTTTTCAGGCTATATCTTATTTCTACAAACTTTTCATTGTTTATTGTTTTTTTGTTTCTCCAAATATATATCTGTTTTTGCCTCCCTGAAATTTATTGCCAAGGAATCCTCCTACATGACAATCTTACTTCCAGTAAATAATCTTTTATTTTCCTAAATAGTGCATGAATGTGTGTGTGTGTGTGTGTGTGTGTGTATGTGTAGAGAGAGAGAAAAGAAAAAGAGAGAGATTGAAAGGAATTATTCTCAGCCCTGTAAACTGGAAAATTCTTAGTAATTAGCGGATGGGGATGTACACAGATATGACATTGTTGGCAGTGTTAGACTTTGTGTAACAGCTAAAGCCTTCTTCTACTGCTTGAGAACCAAGGGCCTTCCTCCTCTTTGATGTTATATTCATTTCACTTGTCACTTGTATCACTTGTCTTCCTGTTGTTCATCAATTTGCTCGAGCGGGCACCAGTAACATCTCTATATGTCCTGTCACATGCTAGTGTAGCCCAAGGGCATCTGCTCCCTCCAGGAACACGAAGAGCCTCAAACCATTCCTTCAGGTCATAGGAATGAGGTCTATAATTGATACTGGTTTTTGGCATATCAAATACGACACGGGTAGCTTGCCAGGATCTGGCAAGCTGTTATATTACTTTTTATTATTTATTTTATTGAATCATGGTGAGATACACAGTTATAAAACTTTCATGATATGGTTTCAGTCATACAATATACCAACACCCATCCCTCCACCAGGGTACATTTACAACACCAATGTCTCTAGTGTCCCTCCCACAACCCCTGACCCCCTTCAGCCTGCCTCTATGGCAGACAGACATTTTTCTTCTTTCTCTCTTCTTTTGGGTATTATGGTTTACAATACAGATACTGAGAGTCCATCATGTTTGGTCCTTGACCCACTCTCAGCACACATCTCCCATTCAGAGCAATCACTCCCGCCATTATTGTCATAGTGGTCCCGTCTCTATTCTAACTACCCTCTCCCCCAGTACTTGAGGCAGGCTTTCAACCATGGACCAATCGTCCTCCCCTTGTTTCTGCTGTCCTTTGATATTAGCATCATAGTATGTTTTTTTTTTATTTTTCCACAAATGAGTGCAGTCATTCTATGTCAGCTGTATAGTATTCCATTGTGTAGCTATACTATAGTTTCTTAAACCAGTCATCTGTTCTTTGGTATTTGGGTTGTTTCCAGATTCTGGCTGATATAAACAGTGCTTCAATGAACATAGAAGTGCAGATGATATTTCTGCTGTTTGATTTTGCACCCCCAGCGTATATTCCCAGAAGTGGTACCAACCCACTGAGAGATACTGTGATATGTCTAGAAAGAGTGTTATGGGAGCAGATGAGCAAGTTGGAGTCACAGTCACAAGTCCTGGGAGACTCTGTCCTTCAAGTAACTGTCTTGTCTGTAGTGTCACAAGAAGCAGGTTTAGAGAGAAAGAAAAACCAGGAAACGCATTTTTAGGAAAATGAGTTGCAGACCAGTGGGTGCCAGAAAGATCAAAATAACCCCCCCCACTTTCCCTTCCCTAAGCACACTCAGTTTTATCTGCAAACCTAAACTAAGACTTGTGAGTAAGGGTTAGGCTTTGTGGGCGAAAAGGGCAAGATAAGGACCACTGTGCTCAGGTATTAGTGTTAAAAATAGCTCTTATTTATTTTTGGTGGGGTTCATCTGGTAACTGGAGGGAGACAGGGAATGGTGGAATGGCGGCTCATTTGGGTGATGTCGGCTGATGGGGCGATGATGATGATGCTGTTGGAGGCTGGGGCAGGGAAGATCTCAGCTGTTTGTAAGCCGAGTTTTATATGGACTCTGAGACATGCAAGTGGGCAAGAAGAGGAGAGGGGCTTTGGGCATGTAGGGTAGCTTTACAGCCTGGAGGCACAGATCTTAGGTGTGACTCTGCTCCCCTGAGGCAAATAAGATTTGGCCATTATGCACATTCTCTAGAAATGTCCCAGTGTAAAACAAATTGCAAAAATCACACCTCTCCAAGTGACAGTCCACTTTGGAGCCAAACATTGTGGGAATTGTACTTTGGCAGGAGAGCAGGAACTGCTCAGTTGGTTCACAGCTTCACAGCATTGTCTCAGGCGGCTCCAGATAACGTTTTCTGGGGAAATGTAGTAAAGCGTTGGTGGCGGCAGGGGGACACTGAGCTGCCTCCAGCCTGGTTCAGAGTGTGACTCTGACAGTCCACTTGCAAGTACTGGCCACGTGGCTCGCTCTGTCCAGGGCTATAATTAGCTGAGGCTATTTTGCCTTTCATCCAATAGCATGTACCTTGCAACCAGGAGGTTTATCCTTAATTTGTGAGAGAAATGAGTGACTCATTCCATTTTCCCAGGTTTATTTTCAAGAGCTCAAACTTCCTGAAACTCCCCCAGGGGACCTCATTCGGGGGCTCCATATTAAATTCATCTTTATTTCTGAATGACCCTTCAAACTGGCTGCAGACCTCTGACTATTGAATGCTTCTCCTTGGGATCCTGGCGGGCTTTTTTTTTTCTTGCCAGCAACAACTTTTCTCCTAGACTCAAAGATACTCTCAGATCTTGCTAACTAGTCAATCTCCAAGTCTTTCAAAACCACTATTTTTTTAAAATTTTGTTTTAATTTTTTCTTTTAGGCACTGTTATTTACAGTACTCAGGGGACCATATGGGATGCTGGGGATCAAAGCCAGAGCAGAAACATGAAAGCAAGTGCCCTACCCCCTGTACTATCACTCCAGCCCCCAAAATTACTTTTAAAAGATTGATTCCTGAATGAAGCACCAAGAGTAAGCCCTGAAAAGAGCTGGCTGTGACAGAAAATCGGCAAAAAAGAATCATAAAAATGGGGCTCATTTATTTCTACAATTAAAATGACTTCATTTGGTCATTCTTGTCAAAGGCATGAATTAACCCCAAAGTCATTGGTGTTGTGAAGCTTCAGCAAAGTCAGACTCTGAAGTATCAGCATCCCTACCATTGCTGAGGTTTGAGGTAGGATAGTTTCCATTTACTTTGTGGTTCCTCAAGTGCTGTGAAGACTGTCAAGATGGCAATGGGCTCAGCATCACTGATAAGACATGGTAGAGTTGAACTATAGAGGGGATTTCCACATTCACAAACACAGTGGGAGAGACCTGGGCCAGCGCAAGTCCTGGGTTCACATGGGAACGTATCCTGGAAAGGTTTTTAGGAAAGAGGACAGGAACTCAAGGACACTACAAAGAGGAAAGTCTGTCCAAATCAGAGACTCGGTCATGCTGACAGACACCATGAGATGTCTGGGTTCTGAAAGCGCAAGACCAGGGGCCAGGGTGCAGGGCACAGGTTTGGAAATCGGAGGGCAGGTAGAGCAGAGCAAACTGAAGGCCTGGGAAGGTACAGAGACCACCTAGGCCTGGGTGGGACAGGGCCAATGGGTGCCATGCCATGAGGTCCCCTCCCTGCCAGGTAACCCATTGTGACTCAGGGTTCCGTGATGTCAGCAAAGTGTATATAAACGGTACCTGTGCACTCTGGGCTCCAGTTGCCACAGGCAAGCATTTGGAATTTTTCTCATCCGTTAAGATGGAGTTTGACCCGTGTTGTGTCCTATACCCTAAACCCCCTCTGAGTGGCCAGTCCTTTGAGATGTGGACCCCAGATTCCTAACATTCTCCCTTATTTTGTGTTTCTTCTTAAGATATTACCCATATGAAATCCCTGATGAATACCAGGTAAGAACGCGAGAGAGGTCCTGAGAGACCAAGGGCAGATGTGTATGCACGAACAAGGTGACTAAAGGACACACAGAGGTGGGGGCTTCCGACCGGGAGAGAACATCAGTCCTCTTGCAGATGTGAGGGACAGGTCTAGGTGTTCAGAGGGCACCAAGTTTACCTCAGGTTCAGAGACTCTTTGAGTATTGGGGCCAGTTGTGAGGGAGAGCCCCACACACAGCACTGTGAGAGAACTGGCTGTTTCTACAGTCCAGCTGTATGGGGGGTACAAGTGTCACCCTTGACCTTGGCCCACATGGGGTCAGAGGGTCACTCACACAGGGGTCTTCATGCAGGGCCGATCAGGACAGTGGTGATCTGAGAGTCCCAGACAGAGGGGACATGGGCCCTCTCTGAGGCAGCTCATGGGCCTGGGTCTTGTTCAGACATTCCTTGTCAGCGCAGCTGCCACCATGTCATTGGCCTGAGGGACTGAAATGGGTTTAGCATCTCTAAATGAATTGAGGCTGAAACCCAGCCTGTGTTCCCGAAAGAGCCCCAAGTCTGGTGAGGTTTCTTGAGTTTTAGAGTCTCAGGCCCTCACACTCTCCCTTTCTTCTCAGCACCCTTGGGCGACTTGAGGGGAGGAGAGGCCGTGCAGACCAACGTCACCACCTGGCAGGCAGGAGGAGGAGAGGCCGTGCACACCGAGGTCGAGGTGAGGGGCTGCCTTTCCTGTCTGGGTTCTGTTGGGGACGCTCCCTGTCCAGGCCATCAAGTCCCAGGCCAGGAATGCTGAGGAGGTTCAGTGTAGACAGTGTCCCTCTGAGGTCCAAGGGGAGACACTTGAAGAGGACAGGCAGAACCTGAGGAACTTCGGGAGTCCCACTTGCCCATGTCAGGGTAGGAAGCAGGGAGGAGCCTGGGCAGTGGAGCTGCCTTCAGGTAGCTGAGGGTCACAGGACAGCCCACCTGCATGTCTGAGTCTGTCATGGTTCTCTGAGGAGTAGATGGCAGGTCCCCTCTGAGTGAACTGTTGCTCTGAGCCACTTGCAATATTCTGGGGTCCCAGGAGCTTCTCTCTAGGGTGGGGCTCTGACAAATGCTTTTAGCCTGACAGAAGACTGGGTCCCCTGGTATAGATCCAGAGCCACCACAGAGCCAGGTAAGCTATGCATGGTGTATTCAATATGCCAAAAACAGTAACAATAATGGACCAATTTCCAATGAATGGAGATGTTACTGGTGCCAGCTTGAGCAAATCAATGAACAACGGGAAGACAAGTGATACAAGTGATATTTACAGTACTGTTATTGGTCAGGTTTCATGAATAAACATTTCAGTACCAGTTCCACACCCTGCCCCAGTGGGTCCACTTCCCTCTGCCATTGTCCATTCCATCGTCTCCTCATCCTTCCCCTATGGTAAGCTTCCTACTTAGCTGAAGACCATTTCTCAGTGTCTGTTGCCTTCAGATATTTTTATTCCTCTACTGTGTCTCTTTATATCACATACAAGAGCAATCACTGTGTGTCTCTCCTTCTGACCAGTTTCCCTCAGCACAATACTCTCCAGATGCATCTGTGTAGCAGCAAATAGCATGTCTTTATCTCTTCTTATAGCTGAGTTGTATTCCATCGTGTATACATACCATGGTTTTTTGATCAGATCATCTGTACTTGGACACTTGCACATCCACCTATTTTTTCTTCTTTCTTTTCTTTCTTTCTTTTTTTTTTTTTTTTTTGCTTTTTGGTTCACACCTGGCGATGCTCAGGGGTTGCTCCTGGCTCCACACTCAGGAATTACTCCTGGCAGTGCTTGGGGACCACATTGGATGTCGGGGATTGAACCTGGGTCAGTTGCATGCAAGGAAAATGCCCTACCCAGCCCCAAATCCATATATTTTTGACAGTCTTCTCTTTCTATCCATTTTCCGCCTGTTTCCCAGTGGACTGACTCTGAGGTCAGGATAAGACAAGAATCTCCAAAGAACAGATCTGCATTTCAGCATCAGTACCAGAAAACTCATTTGCCAAAAGCTTTGAGAGTGACCTTTCTTTCAACATGCATTTGGGGTCTCTAAGTAGATTTATTAAAGAAGCCTTGCTCTGGCCATCTACATTTACGACCTTTAGGAGTCATGCCTAGTGGTGCATTACCCTGTTCTGTGCTTGGGGGTCACACTCCAGTGATGCCAAGGGACCACCTTTTTTAAATAACAGTCATCACTATGATAACTGCTGTAGATTTTTCCTTTGTTGTCAGAAGCTTTGATTCATAATTATTTGTTAATTTTTGCAGAAATACAACCTTGACCCAACTGTAAGTTATTTTTAAACAACCTTAAAGTATCAAACACAGGAAACTTCCAAATGTGTAAAGCAGAAGTATAACTATCCAAATTATGTCTTTCATTTATTTATGTTTTTCATTTAGTTTTAAAGAGGTTTCTCCAATAAATCCCGTAAAATGATTTACCTATTTTGTAGGTAATTTAATAATTATAAAATATAATTACCTGTTTTAATGTTATAAAATATAATTTTTAATGTTATAAAATATAATGACCTATTTTTAATGTTATAAAATATATAACAAATAATTACCTATTTAACAATTATAGACCTCATTCCCATGACCTGATGGAATGGTTTGAGGCTCTTTATGTTCCTGGAGCAAGCAGATGCCCTTGGGCTCTACTAGCATGAGACAGGACATATGGAGATGTTACTGGTGCCTGCTCGAGCAAATCGACGATAAACAGGAAGACAGTGATAGTAATACCTATTTAACAAAAAATAGGTAAGTGATTTACCTATTTTGTAGGTAATTTAAGAAATAATAACAAATTAACAAATAATTATGAATCAAAGCTTCTGACAACAAGTTTTGTAGGCTATCTACCAGAATATTTTTTATTTTATAAGCTTCAAGTTTATCTAGCATATAAAACAAGTTACTTCAATTTTGATACTCATCTCGTATCAAGTATATGGTTTTAAACCAAAGAGGAATAATTTATTTGCTGATAGTAAGTATATCAATATTCAAACACTATCCTAATCCTCTGATGTCTGAAGCATACACTTTAGGTTTAATAGCTCACAGGTTGTAAAGGCAGAGTTTTTTTTCTAAGTTCTTCAGACAATGCTAGTTCAAGACATTTCTTTTTTTTTTCCATTCTGTAAAGACTTTATTGAATCAAGGGTGCCTCCCCAGGCAGAACGGACCTCAGAGGAGATCTTGAATTCTCTGGTTACATCTTTCTCAGGGTGTCCTTTATCCAGGCCATGAAACTGGAGATTCGGGTGCATACCTGGGGCTTTGATCCATTTTTTTTTAAATTTTTTGTTTCCAGTGTTGCATTTTCTTTTCTTTTTTTTTATTTTTACAATTACAAAGATATACAATTAAAAGTTCATATTTGGGTTTTGGTCATACAGTGTTCCAGCACCCATCCCGCCACCAGTGCCCATCTCCCACCACCAATGTCCCTGGTTCCCTCCCCCTCCCCAGCCCTCCTCCATGGCAGGTTCTTTATTTCTTTCCCTTTCTCTCTCTTTCTCTTTTCCTTCCCTTCCAAACTATGGATTACAGAACATACATTAAAGGGTTGCCATGTGTATCTTTTTTTGCCTCTATTTAATGCTCAGTTCTAGGTTGGCATTAGTACCCTCTACAATTGTTAGCATACTGTTCCATTTTCCGTCTTACCTAGCCTCTGACTCCCACACGTTTGTGATAATTTCCACCTTTGACAAGACCTCCTGAATTCACTTCGGCACTGTCAGGGACCCTGGCAGCGTTCCCTGACACTCCACCACCTCCCAAAAGCAGATCCTCAACCATAAACTTGGGTGTCTGCTGCCCAACCTGAGTCTACCTGTTCCTATGCTTTGGGCATGTATGTTCACTTTGCAATAAAGACCTTTGACTGCTCAAGCCTATCTCAAGACTATCTAAAGTCTATCCGCAAGTCTCTCTCTCTCTCTCTCTCTCTCTCTCTCTCTCTCTGAATTCTTTCCCTCAAGAAGGGAAGAATTGAGGAGCTGTCTACATTCCTTTCTTATAGTAAGAATATGGTAAGGTAAGAATATGAAGGCCATGTTCTGTAGGGGTTCTAAGATGGATACTCAGATATTCATGAGACTTATAGCTACTCAGGAAGCAACTTCCTCACCCAATGAAGATCAGACCATAACTTTGCTTACTCCTTTCTAGTATATCAAACATATACTTGCAGTAGAATCTTCAAGCCAACTGCACATCAAGAAATGTCTTGAACATAAACGCAGCAGAAACACCATCCCTACTTTTATGTTCAAGACATTTTTTTTTTTTGCTTTTTTGGTCACACTGGGCGACGCTCAGGGGTTACTCCTGGCTCTGCACTCAGGAATTACTCCTGGCAGTGCTCAGGGAGACCATATGGGATGCCGGGAATCGAACCTGGACCGGCACAGGCCGGCCGCGTGCAAGGCAAATGCCCTACCCACTGGGCTATCTCTCCGGCCCCCAAGACATTTCTTAATGTGCAGTTGGCTTGAAGATTCTACTGCAAGTATATGTTTGATATACTAAAAAGGAGTAAGCAAAGTTATGGTCTGATCTTCAATGGGTGAGGAAGTTGCTTTTGAGAAGCTATGAATCTCATGAATATCTGAGTATCCATCTTAGAACCCCTCTACAGAACATGGCCTTCATATTCTTACCTTACCATATTCTTACTATAAGAAAGGAATGTAGACGGCTCCCTCAATTCTTTCCCCTTCTTGAGGGAAAGAACTCAGAGAGAGAGAGAGAGAGAGAGAGAGAGAGAGAGAAGACTTCATGATAGACTTTAGATAGTCTTGAGATAGGCTTGAACAATCAAAGGTCTTTATTACAAAGTGAACATACATGCCCAAAGCATAGGAACAGGTAGACTCAGGTTGGGCAGCAGACACCCAAGTTTATGGTTGAGGATCTGCTTTTGGGAGGTGGTAGAGTGTCGGGAATGCCGCCAGGTTCCCTGACAGTGCCGGGAAGCGAAGTTCCCTTCTACCTCCAAAGCCGGTGGGGAATGGATAAATACTCAGGAATCTGATGCAGTTTTAAAAGGCTTTACTTATCACAGGTTCAGGCATACAAACCAGCAATAGGAAAAACCCTGTGCTTTGGATTCCTGGCTAGAACCCCAGCCACGTGTAGGCCAAGATGGCGGCCACCCATGTAAAGGCCCTGTAAAGAGGAGACAAAGACAAGACTCCCAAGAAGGGTGCGAGCTCACAAAGAGAGAGCCCAAAAAAGAGAGCGAGAGAGAGAGCGAGAGAGAGAGAGAGAGCAAGAGAGAGAGAGGAGAGAGAGAGAGAGAGAGAGAGAGAGAGAGAGAGAAGGAAGCAGGCTGGTTTTATACTCCTGCAACTCAGACCTCCCACTATTATGGGAAGCAGGAAGGGTTAAATGCCCTTAGGTAATTTCTCCCAGCACCTCACCTAGGCCATATTATATGCTAATGTTTTGAGCCAAGATCTGCCTGGAAATGCCTTTATAGGGTAGAGAAGGGGGTTTCTGAGATGGCATGTCTCTGTACCAAAGACTAATACTAATGCCAGTTAAATATTTCTCCAAGCCTTCACAAGAGTCTCGTCTACTTCACGGTAGTTTTGTATTTTAGTTGCCTTTTGAGTTATCAGGGAACCATGCTTGCTTGCTTGGAGGCAAATAGCATTTCTCTCTGGTCTAATTACTTAGAGATCCAACATGGCCAGGCAAATATGCTGGTAAGATCTAGCTAGTCCCACGATGATTGTGGTAGCCTGAGAGAATATTTATACCAGCCAGTACAGAATGCATGGTCAGATAAACTGCCACATTTAGACTACCCCCTATCTACGAAGTGACCTGCAGGAGGCAATCCAGGGCAGATGCAGAGGCTCTTAGAGGAGTCCTGCAACAGTGGAGGATTATTCCTCTTTCTATTCTGGCTATTTCCACATGGTCCCTGTGACTGTTGATGTGTGGCGGGACTGTTGCTCTGAGGGTCTGTCAGGCTGTGTTCTACTTCTCCCCCTTCCCTCTCCCACCGGGTACTTTTCTACCTAAGGCTGGAGGGGACAGTACAGGACACTTGTTTGTATGTGGCCAGCCTTAGTTCTATCCCTGGCGCTACATATGGTCTCAAAACCACCGCCAGAGGTCACTCCTTAGCACTTATCCAGTAATAGCCCCTGAATGCTGCAGGGTTCGCCTCCCACCCAAAATAAGACTTATCTAGCAGGTGTCTCTTAGGAGCGATTTCCTCTCCCACATGGAAGGAAGCCTCTAATAGTTATCTTGGAGTGTCCTTTACAATCCTAGAAGTCTAAAGCTAATGGAAATGTCAGCTATCAAGAAGCTTTGGTTATGATCAGAAGGAACCTATGACACTGAGTTGAAGAAACATTAGAATACAATGAAAATATAATTAGATATTTCAGTAAAGAAGATTCAACTATGATGAGTATATAGCGAGGTGGAAAAACACTCCAGCATGCTCATGATTATAGAAAGAAACAGACTTCAAAGCATTAGAAAATGGCTGGTGCCTTTGTCAGAGACTGAAAGGTTATCAGCATACGGGTGAAGTGTTGATTTAAAATGTTTATGGGAGCCAAGGAGATAGTACAAGAACTGGGGTACATGTCCTGCACTGACCCAGTATTAATTCCCAGAACCACCTGATCCCTGAGCACAGCTGGGTTGTCTGGGTGGTCCTTGAACAGTGTGAGGACCACCGTGTGTCCTTGCATTGAAACACAAGCCTCATTGGCTGAGATCTTCTGGGAGAGTCCCCTGGTCCCCGGAATACCACTGGGGGAGGTCTCCAAGGCCTCTCCACTTCTAAAAATAAAGGTTTGCATTTGTGTATGTAAAAATGTGAGCACATATGCATGCATGCATGTCTCTGTGTGACTGCGTAAGAGGGAGGTAGTTTGAGCCTAGAGGGAAAAAAAGTCTGGTGGATTTTCTCCCTGGGGAACTTTGCGGATGTGATATAACAATGGATTTATTTTTGTACTCCTCAGTGGGAACTCATGGCTTTCTTTAATCAGGCCCAGTTTCTTCATGTTGTTCTTAGTGAGAATTAAAGGCTTAATTCCCCAGCGTGGCTAACTGTGCCATTAGCCCTGCTGTTTTGGAGAATGAGCCCATCAGCAGCCCCCTCACACCTGAGCTGACAGTGTTGTGTGTATTCAGATACTGAAAATGCAGGTGGTTTCTGGGGAGAGCAAGTCTTCGCACTACAGGAGTGTCTGACAAACTGTGGAAGCCGAGCACCTGGAGGAACCTCATGGAAGTAGAGGCTTTATTGATGTCTCACATAGAGAGGATTCGGCAGCCGGACAGCCCTTATTGGGAGATGAGCTATTGAGTATCCTGATAGGATGAAAAAAGTCTAGGCAGTGAGAGAGGAAAACACTCATTGCATAAAAGTTATTGACTTACCGGAAGAGCAAAGGAAAAGCAGCTGCAAGTAGTATCTCCTGGCTTGTGTGAAAAGCCAGTAGCTCATCTACTTTTCTGCAGAGCAAGAATTGTCCTCTGCAGACTGGGGATGGGGCTGAGGCAGGGCCAGTCTGGTGCCCTCCAGGCGGGCACGCAGGCCACAGGCTGGTATCTGGCTGCTCCTGAGACATTGTGAGTTCTTAGGAATTAGGTTTCATTCTATGCCACATGCATTTTCTCATCTGATTTGCGATAAAGCCATTTAGCAGTTAAAAACAAGACAAACTCCCCAAATAAAAGAGGGTCATTGTTGGACACTAAGCATCTAGCCTTAGGGCCTGGCTCTTTCCCACCATACGGCCCTAAGGGCGGGATCCAGAAGTGGGCTAAATGCTTACATCCAGGAGAAACACAGCTGTTTACAAGACAGGATGTGCCTGGCCTTCTGAACACTTTGTTGCAATGACTCAGGATGCTACTTGTGCTTTGTATCCCCTCTACCCAGAAACATTTGTATAAAAGGCCTAAGTAGCATTTGTATAAAATGCTCAGTAAAGGGAATTGCTCTCCAGGACCCCCCACCCCTCTCTAGCGTTGGTGTCTTTCTTTATTACCTCAGCAGCAGCAAGGTAGAAGCTTTCCCCAAGGCCTTCTCTCTCCTTTCACAGAGATGAAGTACGGCAAAGATCCAGGTGATCCTCCTTCGTGCGGGGGGCTGCTGGCCAGGGCCCCGACAGGATATTATTTGAAAGTACATAATCACTGTATCACTGTCTTCCCGTTCATCATCGATTTGCTCGAGCGGGCACCAGTAACATCTCCATATATCCTGTCTCATGCAAGTAAAGCCCAAGGGCACCTGCTTGCTCAAAGAACATAAAGAGCCTCAAACCATTGACCAGGTCATGGGAATGAGGTCATAGCAAAGTAAAAATTATTGTAAACTCTTTAATATTTTTAAAAATATGTATTTGGATTTTGGGCCACAACCAACAATGCTCAGGGTTTATTTCGTGGCTCTACACTTAGGAGTTACTTCTGGCAGTGCTTGGGGGAAACATGCGTGGTGCTGGGCATCGAACCCAGTTGGCTGTGTGCAAAACAAGTGCCCTATCCAATGCCCTATCCCTCCCTACCCAATGTGAGCTCTTTTTAATATTAAAAATCTTTTGTCTCTTTGGATTTCTCTGGAACTATCATTACATTTGAATAATGTATATATCTGGCTATAATGTGTTGCAGTGACATTGGAAAGTTCTATCATGCCTAGTCCTTATATCACACCAAGTTATCTAGGTCAGATGTTGTGCCAAATATCAAAACTCTACCTACATCATATACTCCACCACCAAATAGCAAAAATGCTTCACCATTTTTTTGGGACAATGACAGGATTTTTATTTATTTGTTTTGCCGCCAGCTTCCAGTACTCATGGGAAATTTGTTTGTCTGTTTTTGTTTTTTGGTTTCTAGGCCACATCTGACAATGCTCAGAGTCTACTTCCAGAGCAGGCTTTAGGGATCATTCCTTACTGTGTGGTAACCGACATAGAACCTGGGTTTCCTCCAAGTAAAGCCTGAAAAGCAGAGCATGATAGCTCCCTAAGCTATCTCTCTGGTCTCTCTATAGAATAAATTTGGTTTAAAAAGACATCTGTGAACAAGTTGTTGTGTCTAAGCGAGCAAAGAATTGCTAACGGATGCCCTAAAGATGTTGGTGTGAGCTCCTTGCTGTCCTCTGATGTTTGATGAGGCTGGTAAGCTTTGGGAGTCGTGGGAGGGAGAGAGGGCTGTGAAGAGAGGGCCATGGCCTGCTCTCTCTAAGCTCTAGTGCTATACTTTCTCCCAGGTGTCATGCTTAGTGGTTTTTATCTACTATTTTAAGCTTACTACACCTTATCATCACATTCTAGGCCAGTATGAGGGCTAAGATTTATTATATACAAAAGGAACTACTGCGTTAATTAAAGTAAGATTTGAAACCTAATTGTCAACCAGTTATTTTCTTTTTATAGATAGTGTCTTACACCCAATTAGTTTGCTGTAAAAACACTTGCAAAGCATTGACTACCGACAGGCTCCTGATATGCAGCGGTGTGGGCACAAAAATACACTCTTGATGTGAATTTTAACTCCTACTTTCCCTTAATCGTTTACAGGGATATGTACATTTTTGAAGTTCTGATAACTATTGGGGTAGTTGGTACGTAAATTCTGCTAACATGTCAGTCATCTAGCTATTTACATTCTGAGCAAAGTTTAGCAGCTCAGGAAGGTCAAAATTCACACTTCATCTTAAAAAGACTTGATAGAAGCCGGGAGCCAGCTCCAGTGGTGAGAGCACATGCCTAACATGGGGAAAGCCTGGTCTTCCATTCCTGGCATCACATGTGTTCCCCAGCAGTATTCCTGCTCTCGCCTCCCATGGCTCATGAGTGCTGCTGGGTTGGTTGTTTTATTAAATTTTTTATACTCCCATGAGATATACAATTACACAGATGTTGATGTTTGGGTTTCAGTCATACAGTGTTCCAGTACCCATCCCTCCACTAGTACCCATTTCCCACCATCGATGTTCCCTGATTCTCTCCCACCTCCCCTAACCTGCCTCTATGGCAGGCACCTTTGCCTCTTCTCTCTCTCTCTCCCTCTCTCTCTCTCTCTCTCTCTCTCTCTCTCTCTCTCTCTCTCTTTCACATTGTGACTTACATTACACACATTTAGAGGTTATTATCATGTATATCCCTTTGCCTACATTCAATGCTTAGTTCTAGGCTATCATTTCCAACAATTGTTAGCACACTGTTCCCTTCTCTGTCTTACCTAACCTCTGACTCCAACACACATGAAATAGAGTCTACCCACTGACAAGACCTCCTGATCCATGTTTTGCCTGGCCTTGGATATTGATATACTATTTTTTTATATCCCACAAATAAATTCAGTCATTCTATATCTGTCCTTTTCCCTCTGGCTAATTTCACTCAGCATGATCCTGGTGGCTGTTATTTGAAATTAAAAATAAGAGCTTCTTTTTGGAAGGAAGCGCTCACACCCAGTAGTGCTCAGGGGTTACTTCTGGATAGTGCTTGGGGACTGTTCCTGCGATTCTTAGGGGACCATGTGGTGCCATGGATTAAAACCAGGGTGTCAGTCCTTTGAATAATCTCTCTGGCCCTCTGAGAGTTAGGATAAAAGAGTTGAAAGAGATGTTGGAGATAGGGCAAGGCTGATACCCTCTTTTTAGGGTAGTCAGGAGAAGCCAGATGAAGAGCATCTGTGCTCGAGCCCCCTGCAAGTCCCTTCCTGTCTGTCAGCTGCAGTGGCCACAGTCCTGAGAGCAGAATGGAGTGTGATTGTTCTACGAGGCATGTGGGTGCTCCTCCAGTTGCTGGTGCCTTTCTCCATGTATGCAATCATGCTTGAAGACTGCCTGAGCAGAAGTGGTATGGTTTATGGAAAAGATTTGTCTCAGTTTTAGGGACTCAGCCTGTACCGATGTGTGGACAAAAGCTTCCTCCGGGGTGGGTCTCACACGGCATCTGTGTTGCTCCTTATGTCTGCTACTTGGCACTCTTTTATTGTGGTTTCATAAATTATAGTGATAAAATGACATTGGGGCTGCATAGAGTTACAGGCAGAGACTCTCAAGTCAACCTCAACACTTAGGGGTCCTGCCTTGCAAGTGCCTTCCTGAAAGATGCATCTTCACCCCATTCGAGCGCAGCGTGCTGAATGCACAGGGTACTCATTCTTCCCAGGAAAGGAAGCTCATAGTGCCGCAATGAGTTTTGCTGTGGCACCTTTCTGCTAATATGTTTTGATGGCTTCTAGAATACAGGTCCTCCTACCCTGACTCTCTGAAAGTAGGGTGTTCCTCAGAAACTTTTCCTAAGCCAAAATGGCATAAAGAGAAGAAACAATTTCTATCAATTATATTTTACATTAAAACTTTCCCCAACATTTTATTGAGATAATGTAGTTTACAAATTTATCTTTTTTGGGGTGTGTAGATGTGTTTTGGCCACATCCACTGATGCTCAAGTATTACTCCTGGCTCTGCACTCGGGAATTACTCCTGGTGGCTCTCAGGGGACCATCTGGGGTACTGGGGATAGAACCCAAGTCAGCTGCATGCAAGACAAGAACCCTATCCAATACGCTATCTCTCTGGCTGAACTTACTGTTCTGTGATATTTGAAGAACCATTTCACCTCTCCCTACTGCCAAAGTATAAGCAACCCCCTGCTCCTCGTGACCACACACACACACACACACACACACACACACACACACACACCGGCAATGCTTAGGGGTTACTCCTGGATCTGCACTTAGGAATTACTCCTGGCAGTGCTTGAGGACCGTATGTGGTGCTGCGATTAAACTTGGATTGGCCACATGCAAGACAAATGCACTACCCATTGTACTATCTCTGGTTCCTCATTCTTAACCCTTGCTTTGTTTCTTTATACTCCACTGTATGAGCAAGATCCTTTGGTGAACGTCTTTTCATACTTCACTTAGCATTTCACCTTTCAGCCCCATCCAGATTGCAGAAAAAATGCATGATTTCATCTTTTCTCATAGCTGAGGATGAGTCCATTGGGCACAGTTGCCACTTTCCTCTATCTTCTCATCTGTGTCAGACGTTTGAGTTGTTTCAAGATCTCAGTTATAGTGAAAATGCCTTGAACTTAGGTGTGAATACATCCTTGTGGATTTATGTTTTCGTGCTCATAGGGGTAGAGCATGTGCCGGGTCACATGCAAATTTTAGTCTTAATTTTGTAAGGATTCTTTGCCCTCTATTCCATAAAGGCTGGACCAAACCAGTCCCAACAACAGTGAACAGAGGTTCTTTTTTCACCACAGCAGAGGAAGATTGAGGAAGGATGAGGAGGATGCAGTTTGGACACTAGTTACTTCCACCCACAATGGTTACACAGAAAATTTTCAGCATTGCAAGAACCTTCTTGTGGCCAAATAATCTACTGAAGCATGGCTAATAACAAATAAAATGTAAGGTCACTCTGGGTGACAGTGGAAGGAGGCATGGTAAGACAAAGATACAACTTGTGCAAAGTTGTTCCTGGAGAAGGCATTTGGCCTGGTGCTGCTCTGGAAAGGCAACCAAGCGCCAACTCCAAGGGCTGTGAGGCTTCCCCACTGTGGTACAAGCTGAAACCCCCTCAGATTTCTTTCAGTTCAGGGAAGCAGGTACTAATTCCAAACTTTCGAAAAGTGGGGAGACCTATAGCAAGTTTTGGGGAAAAGGTCTTTGTTTTCTGGAGGACTATGGCAGGAGCTGGTCAAGTGTACTTTTTACTTTTGTTTGTGGGGTGCTAAAACTTGGTGTCTAATTTTTCCTGGTTTCTCTTTGGACTAGTGGACCAAGGGAGAGATTTGAGTTGGTAATTTCACCGGTGCATAAGCAGAGGAAGATTGAGGAGGATGCAGTTTGGACACTAGTTATTTCCAGCTCTAATCAGCAGGAGGTCTCTTCTTTCTGAGGTTCAATTTCTCTCTAGACTCTTTTGGAGGGATTCATACTGTTTCCATTTGGTGTTATCTCCTATTGTTTCTGAAGGTTTTGGGTCCTTAAAAATGTCTGTGCTCAGACAACAAGTGCTGGCGTGGATGTGGGGAAAAGGGGACACTCATCCATTGTTGGTGGGAATGCCGGATGGTACAGCCTTTCTGGAAAACAATATGGACATTCCTCCAAAGACTAGAAATTGAACTCCCCATTTGACCCAGCCATACCACTCCTGGGAATCTACTCTGGGAAACCAAAAATACGCAGCGGAAACACCATCCCTACTTTTATGTTCATAGCAGCATTATTCACAATAGCCAGAATCTGGAAGCAACCAGAGTGCCCGAAAATCGATGACTGGATAAAAAGCTTTGGTACATCTACACAATGGAATACTATGCAGCTGTCAGGAAAAATGAAGTTATAAAATTTGCCTATAAATGGATGGACATGGAGAAGATTATGTTGAGCGAAATTAGCCAGAAGGAGAGAGACAGATACAGAATGACTGCATTTATCTGCATAACATAAATATATATGTACATATTATGATACCAATATCCAAGGTCAATGAAACATATATCGGGAGGTCTTGTCAAAGGTGGAAATTATCACAAACGTGTGGGAGTCAGTCAGAGGCCAGGTAAGACAGAAAATGGAACAGTGTGCTAACAATTGTCGAGGGTACTAATGCCAACCTAGAACTGAGCATTAAATAGAGGCAAAAGATACACGTGACAACCCTTTAATGTATGTTCTGTAATCCATAGTCTGGAAGGGAAGGAAGAGAGAAAGAGAAAGGGAAAGAAATAAAGAACCTGCCATGGTGGAGGACTGGGGGAGGGGGAGGGAACCGGGGATGTTGGTGGTGGGAGATGGGCACTGGTGGCGGGATGGGTGCTGGAACTCTGTATGACCAAAACCCAAATATGAACTTTTTAATTGTATATCTTTGTGATTGTAAAAATAAAAAATTTAAAAAAAAACTACAAACATAAAAAACAATACAGGCAAAAAAAAAAATGTCTGTGCTTGGGGGCCGGTGCGATAGCCCAGCGGGGAGGGCGGTTGCCTTGCACGCAGCCGGCCTATGCCGGCATGGGTTCGATCCCCGTCATCCCATATGGTCCCCCCAAGCACCACCAGTACTAATTCCTGAGCAAAGACCCAGGAGTAACCCCTGAGCATCGCTGGGTGTGACCCAAAAAAGAAAAAAAAAAAAGTCTGTGCTCTTGCACACTCCTTGGGGAGCTGTCTTAGACAAGGCAGTTGGGCTGATTTTTCATTGGGAGTGAGTTTTGGCTCAGGGTGCATGTTAGTCTTGCAGTCAATTGAGGTACTGTTAACTTTTTGGTCTCTAAGGACAACCAGTATTGTCTACCGGAACTTAGGGAAGATGCACAAGGCTTGTGAGTATCTCTGCAATTTCCACATTAACCACTGGATGGCGGTTTCAGTTCACAGAATCAGCAGTACCAGACACATTTTCTCCCCCTCTTCTTAACCAAAGCAAAACAAGGTTAGAGAAGCCAAGGTTGACTGTTATGTAAAAATGAGAGGGTAGAAATGTAAACAAAACAAACAAACAAACAAAAAAGCCCCCATACCTAAGCATTTATTGAATAACCAGTGTGGGCATTTGCTGCTGATAAAATCTTGTTATGGACAAACTGAACTGTTTTTCCCCTTTCAATCAATGCCACTGTATTAAGAACTTGGAATTTTAGGAGATAGCTAAGGTTAAATATAGTCAAAAGGAAAGGGTACTGATCCTGTAGGCTTGATGCCTTTAAAGAAAGAGGATTTAACCTTCAAGATTATTTTAATGATACTTACTAGGGAATTGAAGAAGACAAGAAAGTGTAAAATATTTTTCTCATGCTCAACTAACTGTATTAAAAAAATCCTTTATCTTCTGTAAATTCAGATATACCGTTGGATTTTATTTAGGAAATGATAAGATATACAACAGTGAAATGGATCAGATTTTCTTGAACCTGCCCTACCAATTTTTCCCTATGGTAAAATACTTAACTAGAGACAAAAGCACTTAATTCCTCTGCTGCTTGCTTTTTTTGTTTGCCTTGGGCCAACTATATAGTCATTCTTTTAAAAAAATTTTTTTATTATACTACTGTGAGATATACAATTGCATAGATGTTCATGTTTGGGTTTTGGTCTTACAGTGTTCCAGCACCCATCCCTCCACCAGTGCCCTGTTCTCACCACCAATGTCCCCAATTCCCCCCTCCCCCTTCCCTAGCCTGACTCTTTGGCAGGTTCTTTCTCTTCTCTTCTCTCCTCTCTCCTCTTCTCCTCCTCTCCTCTCCTCTCCTCTCCTCCTCTCCTCTCTTCCCTTCCCCTCCCCTCCCTCCCCTCCCTCCCTCCCTCCTCTCTCCTCTCCTCTCTCTTCCTTCTCTTACACACTGTGGATCGCAATATATACATTTAGATGTTATCATGTATATCTTTTTGCCTATATTCAATGCTCAGTTATAAGCTGGTATTAATCACTTTCGACAATTATTAGCACACTGTTTCCTTCTCTGTCTTACCTAACCTCTGACTCCCACATATTTGTGGTACATACCACCTTTGACAAGACCTCCTGATCCATGTTTTGCCTAACCATGGATATTGGTTTCATTATACATATATATAAAATACATAATATATATATATATCCATTTTTGATGACTAAGCCAGAGCAATCCACAAGACAGTCATTCTCAACATCCAGACTCCATAGTTCCTCAGAGCTCCATTCCAAGGGAAAACCTGATCTTTCCCCTTTAAGTTTCATCAGTAAATGCTCGGGATGAGAGCCTTCTACTGAGCGTATACCACCTACATGGCAGAGCCTGGCAAGGTACCCTGTGTTTTATTTGTTATGCCAAAAACTAGTAACAATTATCGACCTCAATTCCATGACCTGAAGAATGGTTTGAGGCTCTTCCCTGTCCCTGGAGCAAGCAAATGCCCTTGGACTACACTTTGCTTGTGACAGGACGCATGGAGATGTTACTGGTGACTGCTCCAGCAAATTGATAAACAATGAGAAGACAGTGATACAGTGATTGATATATATATATATATATATATTTATATATATACATTATATATATATATATATAAATGCAGTCATTCTACATGTCTATAGCTATTCTTTACTCAGGGTTTCCTGGGATCCTTGGGTGGAGTATGTAGTGTCTCCCTATATGCCATGACCCATGAGCACTGCGATCCTTACAGGCTCTTCTTTACCATTTGGAGTGTAGCTTAAAAGTGTGTGCTTGTCAAAACTTAGCCTAATGCCATTCAATAGCATAAAGGTGGACTCTCATATATAGATCAGATGGTCCCAAATGGTCCCACTGCCTCTTTTTTTTGGAAGGAAAAAGAGAAAAGAGTGAATATCACCCCTACCCTGATATATACCTTCTTTGTTTCCTTATTTTGTTTTTTTGGGGTCATGACTGGTGCTCCTCAGGGCTTACTCCCTAGCTTTGTGCTCAGGGATCACTCCTAGTGCGACATAGTGGACCTTATGGAGTGTGACAATTGAACCCATGTTTGGTACACACAATGCAAGGGCTCCTAGTGCTGTACTGTATATCTAGCCCCTCTACCTTCTTTGAAAGTAAACAAAGTGCCTCTCAATAATAACCAAGTGTAAACTGGCCCCGTTATTCTAGCAATCCCTGGGGTTCAGGGTCATTTGGTAAAAGCTGATGTAGAGCCTTCAGTGAAATATTGTAAGGGTTGGTAATCGAAAAAGGGGAAAGATGAGGAAAGATACAGAAAAAGAAGGGGATAAGAGGACAAACTAGTTTCTTCAAAATTAGTAAGGTCCATGGGCCAGAGCAAATGTACAGCTGGTAGGGCGTTTGCCTTGTTCATGGCTAACCTGATCCCTAGTACCACTGGGGATAGCCAAGTCCAGCCAAGAGCCCTGCCACTGTGTGCAGAGCCAGGAATAAGCCCTGAGTACCCACCAAAAAACAAGCAAGCAAACAAAAGTTAGTGTAGCCCAGATTTATTCTGTGGCCTTCGATATTATTGACTTTGGCTCTGGAAAAGAATGAGTATATAGATTCATCCGGGAATGCAAGGACAAGGATGGTTCAACATCCCGCAAGTCAATCAACATAATACATCATATCAACAAAAAGAAAAAATAAAAACCATACGATCATATCAATAGATGCAGAGAAGGCATTTGACAAAATTCAATGCCCATTCATGATAAAGCTCTCCGTAAAATGGGGATTGAAGGAACCTTCCTCAAGATAATCCAGGCCATCTACTACAAGCCCACAGCCATCATCATTCTCAATGGGGAAAAACTGAAACTTCCCTTAAGATCAGGGACAAGACAAGGCTGCCCACTCTCACCACTTCTATTCAATATAGTACTGGGAAGTACTTGCCATAGCAATCAGGGAAGAAAAAGACATTAAGGGCATCCGGATAGGAAGGGAAGAAGCCAAGTTATCACTATTTGCATATGACATGATATTATGCCTGGAAAACCCAAAACTCTCTACCAAGAGGCTCCTAGAAATAATACATTCCTATAGTAGAGTGGCAGGGTACAAAATCAATACCCAAAAGTCAATGGCCTTCCTATATGCAAACAGTGAAAGAGAAGAAAGGGACATTAAAGAAACTATCCCATTCACAATTGTGTGCAGAAAATCAAATACCTAAGAATCAGTTTGACAAAGAATGTAAAGGATCTCTACAAAGAAAACTATAAAATGTTACTTCAGGAAATAAAAAGAAGACCTGAGGAAATGGAGACACATTCCCTGCTCATGGATTGGAAGGATTAACATTATTAAAATGGTAATACTCCCTAGAGCTTTATACAGATTCAATGTGGTGCCTATAAAGATACCCATGATGTTCTTCAAAGAAATTGAGCAAACACTCCTGAAATTTGTATGGAATAATAAACCCCCACAAATAGCTAAAGCAATCCTTGGGAAAAAGAAGATGGGAGGTATCACTTTTCCCAACCTCAAGCTCTACTACAGAGCAGTTGTAATTAAGACAGTGTGGTATTGGTAGAGAGACAGACCCGTAGACCTAAGGAATAGAACTGAATATCCTGAACACACTCTCAAATATACAACCACTTAATCTTCAATAAAGGAGCAAAAACTATTAAGTGGAGCAAAGAAAGCCTCTTCAACAAATGGTGCTGGGAAAACTGGGCAGCTACATGTAAAAAAATGAACTTAGACCTCCTTCTAACGCCATGCACAAAAGTCAGATCAAAATGGATTCTAGATCTCAACATCAGACATGAATCTATAAGGTACATCGAAGAAAACATAGGAGAAACGCTCTACGACATGGAAACTAAAAAGTATCTTTAAAGACGACACACCACTGACCAAGCAAATGGAAGCAAAGATAAACAAATGGGATTATATAAAATTGAAAAGCTTCTGCACCTCAAAAGAAACAGTGACCAAGATACAAAGACAATCCACAGAATGGGAAAGGATATTCACCCAATACCCATCTGACAAGGGATTAATATCCAGGATATATCAGGCACTGGTAGCACTCCACAAGAAAAAAAAACAACCCCATCAAAAAAATGGGGAGAAGAAATGAACAGAAGCTTCCAAAAAAGAAGAAATTCGAATGGCCAAAAGGCATATGAAAAAGTGCTCTTCATCTTTAATCATCAGGGAGTTGCAAATCAAAACAACAATGAGGTACCATCTCACACCACAGAGACTGGCACACATCCAAAACAGCAAGAACAACAGGTGCTGGTGTGGATGTGGGAAAATAGGGACTCTCATCCACTGTTGGTGGGAGTGCCAGCTGGTCCAGCCCTTTTGGAAAACAATATGGGCATTCCTCTGAAAGAAAACTAGATATTGGGCTCCCGTTTGATCCAGCAATAGCACTCCTGGGAATATACCCGAGAGACCGAAAAACACATAGCAGAAACACTATCTGTACTTCTTTATTCATCTCTGCGCTATTCACTATAGCTAGAATCTGGAAACAACCTAAATGCCCGAGAACAGAGGACTGGCTAAAGAAACTGTGGTTCATCTGCACTATGGAAGACTATGCAGCTGTCAGAAAAGATGAAATTATGAAATTTACCTGCAAATGGATGGACATGGAGACTATCATGCTGAGTGAAATTAGTCAGAAGGAAAAGGACAGATATAGAATGACTGCATTCGTTAATAGGATATAAATAGATACCAGTGTTTTACTAAATGTGTGAAATGGTAATGGCAGAATTAAAACTCACCATTGAATATACACAAAGAGACTTAAGTGATAAACTCTAAATATCTGCAGGGCTAGCCACAATGTGTAAAAAGAAGAGGGAGAGAGATGCCGAGACAGAGAGAGACAGAGAGAGAGAAAGAGAAGATACTGGGGTACCTGCTATTGAGGCAGCCTGGGGGTGGGCGGGAGGGGGTGGGGGTACATTGGTGGTGGAAATGGGGCACTGGTGGAGGGATGGGTGCTGGTATACTGTACTACCAAGAACCAATTATGAACACCTTTGTAATTGTATGTCTCACGGTGGTATAATAAAAAATTAAAAAAATTAAAAAAAAAAGAAAAAAATAAATTTGGATAGAACCCAAACTTTAACCTTAGATCAGAATAGTGTTATGCTTTTGGACAAGGTCCTTCTGGTCCCCTTTGCCTTGTATGTTTTGAACCAACACCTAGGTGGAGTTAGCTGCAGGGGTAAATGAGATGGTCCCTCCCAAGCCCCTAGCCTGCTCTGAGTGGTTCTGAGTTTGGGTTTAGGATTATTTGTTGGGGTTTATGTCCTAGTTCAGCATGAAGCCAGAGAAACCCACACATCATGAGGTCTGTCATTCTCAACATACAGAGTCCATAGTTCCTCAGAGCTCCACCCAAGAGAAAACCTGATATTTCCCCTTTAAGTTTCATCAGTAAATTCCTGAGATGAGAGCCTTCTACTAAGAGTATACTACCTACATGGCGGAGCCTGGCAAGCTACCCGAGTTTTATTTGATATGCTAAAAACCAGTAACAATTATGGACCTCATTCCCATGCCCTGAAGGAATGGTTTGAGGCTCTTCCTGTCCCTGGAACAAGCAGATGCCCTTGGGCTACACTTGCTTGTGACAGGACACATGGAGATGTTACTGGTGCCTGCTTGAGCAAATTGATGAACAATGGGACTACAGTGATGCAGTGATGTCTTAGTTCAGAGAAGTCTCTGGAGTCAGTATTTGGTTTAAATCCTGCTTGACCCCTTATTAGTTAGGCAGTTTAAACATTGCTTGACAAGCTTTCTCCTCCGCCACCTCAGCCTTATATTTACTTTTTGCCAAGGCGAAGCCCCCAAACATCAGTCTGGGTAGACTGATGTGCAGTAGGAGTGCTCAGGAACCCACAGCCAGCTGGTCACCTGCGAGCTGCAGACACTTCGCCTCTGAGTTCTGTACTTGTCTGTACTTTGTCCTCTACATAGCTCTCACCCAGACCCCATCATCCATTCACTGGGCATCAGTTTAGAACGTAACATTTCTTGATGTTTCAGAACCTACAACTTCTTTTAATGAGTGTAAAGGAAAACAACCCCATATTTCTTTCCAGATTTGGATTCCTTACTCTTCTGTCTGTTCTTGTGTTGCCTTCGAAAGATTAATCCTTCCAAGAGGCTTCCCATGACTGCCCAATGCAGATCTTCCCAGTACTTGCACTAAGGCATCTGGGATTCCCCATGACTTGTGGGAATGCTGAAAAAAATGACCTCTTTAGCAAACTACTGAGCTGCAGGGGAAATCAAGCCTTCTCCTTTCTGAGTAGTCTCCTTTCTGATTAGTCCTTTCTGGTAGTCTCCTATTGTTCAACAGGTTTCCCTCTAAGCATCCATTTCTAGGAGCCCTTTCTATTATTATTATTATTATTATTATTATTATTATTTTATTATTATTATTATTATTATTATTATTATTATTATACCACCATGATATCTACAATTACAGAGATGTTCATGATTGGGTTTTAGTCATTCAGTGTTCCAGCACCCATCCCTCCACCAGTGCACATTTCCCCTACCAATGTCCCCAATTCCTTCCCCTATCCCCCAGCCTACCTCTATAACAGGCACTCTTCTTCTCTGTGTCTCTTCTGTCTCTCTCTCTGTCGTCTCTGTCTCTCTGTCTTTCTGTTTACTTCTCTCTCTCTTTCTCTGTCTCTCCTCTTATACGTTGTGGCTTTCAATACATACATTTAGGGGTTATCATGTATATCCCTTTGCCTATTTTCAATTAGGAGCCCTTTCTGACCATGAGACTCTGGTAGGTAGAATTCCAATTTAATCCCCAGTTATTCAATATTTTCAAGAGTGGAAACAAAGTTAGAAACAGGAAGGTTTATTGGAAAATAGAAGAGAAAAAATAAACCTCCCAACCAAGTAGGAGTATTGGACTAAGTTAAATATGGCTCATTTTTGTGGAATATTTGTTTATAGTAAACCTGGGTCTTTGTGCTACTTGTCAAGTGACAGTGTTACAGAGGCTGAAATGATTTTACAGACTGATCGGGTTAGTTTGAGGCCTCTTAGGTGATCTCTATTACCGTTTGCCCAGGTATTCCCCATTATCTCCTAGTTTCCTGTGAGCATAATCTATGATCTTGGGAAATTGCTGACTTCTCATTCTCAGAAAGAGCCCAGGAAGTTGCAAGAATGTTTAAAATGTGGAGCAGAAGGACAGTTAGAATGGAGCTGCTCACAGCAGCTGGCAAAGGGAACAGGCTTTCTTCAGTTGTCTCAGAGGGGCTGGGCTCGATTAGGAGCTTTTCAAAGGGACAAAACAGCGCAGACCTGCTGACTTTGAGGAAGCAAACAACTGTGCCATGAATGGTATCTGTTGTGAAGATACAGCATAAGTGAAGGAAAATGTGGAGAGAGGCGTGTGTAGGGTATTAAATTTTTTTTTACTAACTAAATTAATTTAATTGTCCTGCTCTTCCCTTTTTTGCTATGTTGGGGGCTGGGTACCTATTTAAAATGAACCTGGAGACACACCCTTAGGTGTTCACACACACACACACACACACACACACACACACAGAGTTTCCTGTGGCGTACTGAGAATCATACTTGTTGTGATGCTGGGGCTCATAGCGTCAATGATAGGGATCAGACTGGGTAATGGGAGGCTGTGGCTGGAATCCAACTTGCCCTTACATATGCAAGGCAGTCACTCTAGTGCACAGCCACATACCCATGTCGGGAGCAGTAAAGCAAGACAGGAATGGGTAATATCCATGTTAATACCTAGCAAGCAACATGGTCAGGGGACATCCGGTGGAAGAACAGACCAAATCAAATTGCAAAAATTTGAAGAGCAAAAAGTAAGATGATAAATAAGCAAACAAGCACGGAAGTGGTCTTTCAAGAAGCTGTACTGGAAAAGAAGTTTGAGGGGCAATAACCAGAGGAGCACCTAGGACCACCATCCGGATTTTCATAATGAGAAATACTTAGAATTGTTGAAGCTACAGGGGAGGACAAGCAGAGTGAGAGAAAATGAAAGGAGGATGTTTCTTGGCATAATGTCCCAGGGCAGTAATCCTGAGCAATGACGAGAGTCTCCCTGACAGCAGAACAGCTGTCCTTGCACTACCCTTGAAAGGAAGCTGGGTGAAATGTAGAAGTAAATGAGGTTGAGGGGGAGAATGATTGGCCGGGAAGGCCAGGACATAAAAGCACTCGTGCTGAGGGTCTCTCTGTGACCCGGGAGGCAGCGCTCTCGCCCATGATGAGAGTGGGGGAGGATTTAGGGAGGATTTGCTCAAAGTTTTTTCTTTCTTTTTTAATAAATCTTGAAATACAGTTATAATTTACATATAGAAAACTCACACAAGCATAATCATTCTAACCAGTAAACTATTACAATGTAGATGAACTAGCTTCCATTTAACACGACACAAATCTTTAAATACCACCCATTTAAAGGCATTGAGTATTACTGCACCCTGAGTCCTTTATATACCCCCAATCAGATGGTGAATATTCCCTAATACTAACCAGCACTCTGAGTTCCATCATCACCAGGAATTTTATATTTTCTTTTATCCTGTACTTCAACAGGGAGCCTATAACATAAATTCTTTGATATTTGGTTTCTTATACTTGATACTGAGTTTTCAAGACTCAGCCCTGTTTTCGGGTGTAGAAATAACTGATTAATTTGCATTGCTGTGTAGTATTTGATCATTTTGTGGATCACAATGTATTTGTCTTAATATTGATGGCATTTGGACTATTTCTAGTTCTGGCTGCTACAAATGGGGGCTGCTTTATAAAGATATACTACATGTTTTTTGGTGACCATGTAATGCATTTTTGTTGAATAGAAATATAGGAGTGGAATTCGCTGTGCATTCAGTTATAAATATGTTCAGTTTTCTGATATATTGCCGGGAAAGAGAGACTTGGCAGCTGGTCTTGCAATCAGTTTTCTCACATTATTGGTGATGCCTGGGAAAGAGGGGGAAATGGCCCTGGTAAATCCCTTGTAAACATACATGCTAATGAAAGACCTGCGGGCAAGCCCTTGACTGGTATTTACTGATGTGAGAATCCTTATCTGAAATGCTTTGTAACAGGATGTACTTGAAGAGTTTATGCTGTGCTGGTAAATAAAATAGACCTGGACCACTGAGACATGGCTTCCAAGAAAATGTCACCTAAGCTACTCAATTATCAGAATATGAAATGTAGATGTTGCACAACTCTCATTTGCATGTGAGGCTCTGCTTGCTCACAGAACTCCTAGCAGAACAAGAGAAAACCTGCAGAGTGGTTCTGGTGATTATCAGTGTGTCCTTGCTTTGCACATTTGTCACCTGCAATTGTTTGTATTAAAATGGGTGGGTGGTAATGGGGGAGGGCTTGTGGGAGAGCTTTTGAATCTTTGGCTTTGCTTTGCTACCACTGTGTGCTTTTGCTTCCACAGTGGAGGTTAAAATTGCTTTCATTCTTGATAATACTTAGCAGTATCATTACTTTAGGCATCTGTATTGCACGTGTCTTCCCTCTCCTTTTCTTTCCTCTCCTCTCTCTTTCTATGTTTTGTCAATTATAGAATCAGTTTGCTAATTTCTCATGATAAATCTGTATAAATATTGATTGACAACAGTTGATCAATATACAAATATGGTAGAAAGGGTATATGTACAAGACCTAGTGTTTAAATATATTTCAAGAGACTGGGCTATATTGCGCCTCTATGGCTTATGAATATGACCATATTTGAAGGAGGAGCTTTTACAGATGTGATTGACTAAAAGTGAGGTTGAAAGAGGAAGTCTGTTTCCCTATCCAGCAGTTCCATTGTAGCTGGCCTAACACCCTCCACATTCCCAAGATCCCATTCTACATTTTATCTATACTTTATACATTGTTAAAATCTTGGGCTCTTCCTGAGGAAGAATTTCCTGAGACCATAAGTTCTGCCCCAGAATTTAGGGTCATTGGAGACTAAGAGATAATGAACAATACCTAAGGCAAGGTCAAATAGATAAGCCCAAACTAAAGGTAGTCACCCAATGCAATTCTTGCATTTTCTGTAAAAAATTCTTATCACTCACAGAAAGGCAAAGAGCCCAATTCTCATATGTAAAACCCACAAAACAAGTCATATTTGACTTAGTCCTTAGTTCCTCCCCTGACTGGGAAGGTTTTTCCCTTTACTTTCTACTTTCCACAAAGCTTTTATATTTCCAATTCTGAGTCTGAGCATATTTAATACTCAGTATTTTCATTATTCCACCCTACAGCAAAGACTATTTCAAGCCCAGGTATGCCTGATCCAGAGACTCAGATACAAGGGGCAGAGCTGCTACCAACTCTCCCTGAGTTCAACTGATCATGAGGCACCCAGGAGGGAAGGCGAGTTCTAGCCCTGGCCCACCATCCCAACAGGGCCTTGCAAGAAGCCAGAGAAACACCCACACCATGAGGGATGCCATTTTCAATATCCAGACTCCACAGCTTGTCAGAGCTTCACTCAAGAGAAAAGCTGTTCTCTGCCAAGTAAGGTTCATCAGTAAATGCATGAGATGAGAGCCTACTACTGAGAGTGTACCACCCACACAGCAGAGCCTGGCAAGCTACCTGTGTCGTATTTGATATGCCTAAAACCAGTAAAAATTATAGACCTCATTCCCATGACTTGAAGCAATGGTCTGAGGCTCTTTGTGTTCCTGGAGCAAGCAGATGCCCTTGGGCTACACTAGCATGTAACAGGACATATGGAGATGTTACGGGTGCCCGCTCGAGCAAATTGATGAACAACAGGAGGACAAGTGATACAAGTGATTTTCATTATTGAAAATACTGAAGAGTCTGGGAACTGTGGATAAACATAAAGACCAACTGCCATGGCTCCTGCATTAGGATCTTATTGATAAGGGTGGGTCCAGAGCCCAAAGACTGGTGTCTTCCTTCATTTCAGATATTTGCATTAAAGACTACAAATTTTCCTCTAGCTATAGATTTAGTTGTACTTCACTATTTTTTGACATGCTTATAGTTTTCATTTTTATTTCTATTTGACATTCCTACTTTGGCTCACGGTAATTTTGAAATGAATAATTTAATCTGAAAATGAGTTCATTTCTAATTGTAGTTGAGTGATTTAATCCTAGTTTATTATGTCCAGAGCACATTATCTGCTTAGATTGTTTGTTTTTGGGTCACATCCAACAATGCTCAGGGGTTACTCCTGGCTCTGCATTCAGGAATTACTCCTGTCAGTGATCAGGAACCATATGGGCTAGTGAGGGTCAAACCCAGATTGGCTGAATTCAAGGTAAGTGTCCTGCCAGCTGTGCTATAGCTCTATTCAGAGCACATTTTATGAATGAATTGAATCTTTTGAAGTTCACTGAGACTTGCTGTATGGCCCAATATACATAGATTTTGTTAGATATTCTATATGTACTTGAAAAGAATGTGTCTTCTGTTAGGTTACCATAAAAGTGGAATTCCCTAGACTGGTGGTTTCTTGAGAATTGTATGGAAGATTTGCATATAGAGTTCAGAAGGTTAAGTTCTTTTTATGAAAATGGGATCATGAAATAATTTTCCATTAAAATTGGGGTAACAGTGATTTTGGGTCACAATTTTATTTTATTTATTTTTTGTTGTTGTTGAGCATGCCTGGCAATGTTCAATAATCTTTGGCTCTCATTGGCCACTGCTGATGGGGATGAGGAGATCATCTTAAGTGATGGAGATCAAACCAGGGTCAGCAGTGTGCAAAGTAAATATCTTAGCCCTTGAACTATCTCTCAGGATATAGAGATGCAATTTTATACTTCAAAATGTATGCCAAATTATACTTATAAATGTATATGCACCCAATGAGGGCCAGAAAGACGCTTAAAACAACTGCTAATAGATTTCAAGGAGAATACTGGTAGCAACACAGTAGTAGTTGGAGACTTCACCACTGCCCTCGTCACCCCTCGATAGATCAATGAGACTAAAGCTCAGCAAGGAAATGCTGGCTTTGAAGGATGAAATGAAAGAGAGGAGGCTAATAGTACTATAGTAAGTACTATAGTAAGTATAGTACTTACTATTTATATAGTACTTACTTATATATCCTTACTTTGAAGGATGAAATGAAAGAGAGGAGGCTAATAGTACTATAGTAAGCCCAATAGTAGTACTGGGCTTCTTATCCCCCAAAACTGAATATACCTTCTTCTCCTGTGCACATGGGGCATCCTTCAAGATAGAACACATACTGGGCCACAAATTTTACCTCCATAAAATTAAGAGGATAGAAATTGTATCAACTATCTTTCAGACCATGAGGCACTGAAAATAGAAGTTAATAACATAGAAATGGAGAATCAAGAAAACACCTGGAAATTGAACTGAACTAATGGGTTAGAGAGGAAATCAAAGAAGAAATCAAAAGATTCCTAGAAACAAACAAGAGTGAGGACACAAGCTACCAGAACTTGTGGGATACAGCAAAAGCAGTATTAAGAGGAAAGTGTATGGCTTTTCAAGCATACATCAGGAAGGAAGAAAAGGCCCACATAAATAACTTGACTTCACAGCTTAATATCTTAGAAAACAACTGACAAAAGGAGCCCAAACCTGGCAAGAAGGAAAAATAAAACTTAAAGCAGAAATTAATGAGCTGGAATCCCCCAAAAAACAATCTAAATGATCAGTGAAACCAAGAACTGGTTCTTTGAAAATGAAACAAGATTAATAAATCACTAAAAAACTCAAAAAAGAGAGAGAAACCTAATACACCTAATGAACTGAATCAGAAATGAAAGAGGGAACATAACAACAGAAACCACAGAAATTCAAAGGATTTTTTGGGTAATTTGTAATTTAATTCTTCCTTCCTTCCTTCCTTCCTTCCTTCCTTCCTTCCTTCCTTCCTTCCTTCCTTCCTTCCTTCCTTCCTTCCTTCCTTCCTTCCTTCCTTCCTTCCTTCCTTCCTTCCTTCCTTCCTTCCTTCCTTCCTTCCTTCCTTCCTTCCTTCCTTCCTTCCTTCCTTCCTTCCTCCCTTCCTCCCTTTCTCCTTCCTTCCTTCCTTCCTTCCTTCCTTCCTTCCTCCTCCCTTCTTCCTTCCTTCCTTCCTTCCTTCCTTCCTTCCTTCCTTCCTTCCTTCCTTCCTTCCTTCCTTCCTTCCTCCCTTTCTCCCTTCCTTCCTCCCTTCCTTCCTTCCTTCCTTCCTTCCTTCCTTCCTTCCTTCCTTCCTTCCTTCCTTCCTTCCTTCCTTCCTTCCTTCCTTCCTTCCTTCCTCCTTCCTTCCTCCCTCCCTCCCTCCCTCCCCTCCCTCCCTCCCTCCCTCCCTCCCTCCCCCTCCCTCCCTTCCTTCCTTCCTTCCTTCCTTCCTTCCTTCCTTCCTTCCTTCCTTCCTTCCTTCCTTCCTTCCTTCCTTCCTTCCTTCCTTCCTTCCTTCCTTCCTTCCTTCCTTCCTTCCTTCCTTCCTTCCTTCCTTCCTTCCTTTTCTTCATTTTGAGTCACATCTGGCAATTCCTAAGGGTTACTCCTGGCAGTGCTTGGGGGATCATATGGGATGCCAGAGATCAAACCTGGGTCTGCTTCATGCAAGGCAAAGACTACCCACTGTACTGTCACTCTGGGCCCCACATATCACATTTTCTTAATTTTTTTAAATTGTAGCTTAAATAACATGGTTACAATAGTATTAGCATTTATGATTTTGGTTATTGCAGCTTCACCACCACCAGTGTTTCCAAGATTCTCTATCACATCTTCTTTTTCTGGTAATTTTTTTCCTGGCCACTTGGGTTGTCAGATTTTTTATTTTCTGTAAATAACATTTCAGGGAACACAGTGTGCATGTCTTTTTAAATTAATTTTTTTTTGTTTTCTGCATTGGCAACTCAAAGTATAATTTATAAATCATATATCAGATCTATTTTTAGTATTTTGAGAAATCTTCATACTATTCCCCCATAGTGGTTGGAGCCAATTACATTCCCACATACAATGAGAGTTTGTTTTTCTCCACATCCTACCCAGCACTTGCTATTTCTGGTCTTTTTAATATAGGCTATTCTCTAAGGTATTCGGTGTAATACCTAGTAGCTTTGAAACGTATTTAAAGGATCATCATTTGTTATAAAGTTCATGTCAAGACAACAGCCTGAATTAGATTATATATTCATTTTGGAAATTCACTTTTACCTGTGGAATGCATTCATGCAGTTGTCTGATTTACCTTAAGTCACCAAGTGTGGAAAAGGTAAGAGGATAATCCTGATTAGTTTGAAGCAGTCATGTCTCATCCCTCAAAAAGAACTTAGTTCACTTGTAGATAAATAATGCTGAGAGGTGGATGATTCAGGATGACAAGTACAGTTTATTTCACATGCCGACTCAAGAGATATAAACCAAGTTTTGGTCAATCAGAGATTTAACCCCTAGTTTCTAGAAAGGTCTTCGTGGTTCATTTGTGTGCTAGATTTATGTCAATATGGTCCACAGAAAGCATCTATTTGCGCATTATTGTCATTATTATTCTTTTAATTGAAAGGGGAACTCCAGGAGATATTAAAGGCCACCAGAGCCACAACCAGTGAGTGGTACTCTGTGTCCACTAGGGTTGCTTCTGCGGGGCTGGAGAGTGAAGTGGGAGGGGACATGCCGTGCCAGGGACTAAACCCAGGGCTTTGCACGTGCAAGGCGTGCAACACATGTGCTCTGTCACTTAGGACCGCATTTGGTCTGAACTTTCCCATTTGAGTCAGATAAGGAGTTTGCTAAAAATGTGAATTCTTTGTCCCTTCTCCCCTTCCTCCTACAGACATACCTACTCAGTGTGTGAGACTGATGCACACTGAAGGTGCAGCGATATTGTTATGTACTGTGAGCTGCAACTTGTGCCCTTTCTTACTGTTTGGCTTCTCTGAGGAGATGGAAAACATCTGTTCATCATTCTATGCATAATAAGCCATGGCATAATTTTGATTACCTCATTTCCCACAGGACTCCGGTGAGATGGGTTTATCTTATCACTGGAAAATAGCCAATGTTAGAGCCCTTATATTCTTACATTAACATTTAGCATGTTTCCCCCAGTTGCCCTCATCTCACTTGTCCTTTTTTTACTTGCTTGTACAAACCCGTTATTTTCAAAGAATGGTTATAAGGAAACACCCACTCCCAATGACCAAGGAGGCTCTTCTGCTGAGCTTTTGTACAGAAATTTTGATGACTTGTTTCCTGAGTGCTGTTGATATCAAGAGGTTTGTATTTCAGATCATGGTCAAGACTTTGAATTAATATATTTCTTGGATGTCACGGGGTGGAGCCGGGGAAGACCCCACATTCTTTGTGAGAAACAAGAGCTACTCCCGTTTGCCCCTGTCAACATGAATGAGCTTTGCTTCTCAGTCCCTGGTGTGAGTGACAGGTGTCTGCTCTCTTTTCTTATTTGGTCACCCAGTCATCTGGGCATGATTGCTCTTAACATTTCTGTTTATTTCCTTATGTCAAGGTTTATTTCCTTATGAGATTTGGTCACATGGTCGAAATTCACTGGTTCTTTCTACATATTATGCAAGAAGGTTCTGATGGTCTGAATGCCATAATATGCTTTAGATTTAGTGAGCAGAAGGATTATTTTACTTTTTTTAAAAAAAAGATGTACATGTTTAAGGGCAAGAAAGATAGTATAGGAAAGAAGGCTCTTGTCTTACATGCAGATGCCCTTGGTTCAGTTCCGCTACATATGGTTCCCTCAGGCATAACCAGGATCACTCCTGAGCATAGAGCCAGGAATAGCCCTTGAGCACTGCTGGGTTGATCCCAACCCTTCTCACCCCCTCCTAACCACCCCCCAAAAGACATACACTTTTAAAATAGAAAAGTTCTTACAAAACAGTTTTTAATACTGAATGAGAGATAATTTAAGGGGGATTAATATATCTAACTTTGTATTATGGTGATAATCTACTTGTTTCTGTTTATTATTCCGTTTAAAAATGTAGATATTCTGGACTGACTGAGAAAACATACATTTTCTTAAATTTTGGCATAGTTATTCCAGACTTTGTCTTGTTTATATTGTTGACCTTTAAAGATTAGGGGTCTTAACAAATTAAGTGAATCAAACTGTTCACATATTCTGTTACGGATATTCTGAAATTTTAGGAAATAAAATCTATACTTTAGATTTTGGTTGCTCAGTACTGCATCCAAGGCCTCACCAACTTATTTTTGTTACACCACCAGTGACAGAAAGTGATAGCACCAGAGGGTTATCTGGCGGTTTAGCTGGGACCTCAGATTATTGAGCACAGAAATGGGAAGAAGGCAGCACGTTGTGAACATAGCTCTGATGAACCATGAAGCACCTTTCTGGACCGGGGCCATCATCCCCCTAGCTGCTAATATTATCACGGCTCATAGTTAAGTCTCTCTTTGGGAATTGGGAGTAGAAAAATGTTACTTGATTAAAAGTCATTTCTCTCCCCATTGATGGAGTTTCCGCTCTTCCCTGGGGCATCTTGGGTCCATGAGAGGCAGGGGTCACACACACACACACACACACACACCTGTGGGGAGACTGCCGCTGTGGTGGAGACTAACTCTGGGAAACCAAAAATACGCAGCGGGAAACACCATCCCTACTTTTATGTTCATAGCAGCATTATTCACAATAGCCAGAATCTGGAAGCAACCAGAGTGCCCGAAAATCGATGACTGGATAAAAAAGCTTTGGTACATCTACACAATGGAATACTATGCAGCTATTAGGAAAAATGAAGTTATAAAATTTGCCTATAAATGGATGGACATGGAGAAGATTATGTTGAGCGAAATTAGCCAGAAGGAGAGAGACAGTTACAGAATGACTGCATTTATCTGCATAACATAAATATATCTGTACATATTAAGATACCAATATCCAAGGTCAAGTGAAACATATATCAGGACATCCTGTCAAAGGTGGAAATTATCACAAACGTGTGGGAGTCAGAGGCTAGGTAAGACAGAAAATGGAACAGTGTGCTAATAATTGTCGAGGGTACTAATGCCAACCTAGAACTGAGCATTAAATAGAGGCAAAAAGATACACGTGACAACCCTTTAATGTATGTTCTGTAATCCATAGTCTGGAGGGGAAGGAAGAGAGAAAGAGAGAGAAAGGGAAAGAAATAAAGAACCTGCCATGGAGGAGGGCTGGGGAGGGGGGGGGAACCGGGGCGTTGGTGGTGGGAGATGGGCACTGGTGGCGGGATGGGTGCTGGAACACTGTATGACCAAAACCCAAATATGAAAATTTTAATTGTATATCTTTGTAATTGTAAAAATAAAAAAATTAAAAAAAAAGTCATTTCTCTTGGAAGTGGTGGCAAGACTGTCTGTATTTAATGACTGGTCAATGCAGGCATACAAACTGGCCTCCATTTAAGACCCATCCAAGGACAAGAGTTCAAACAGGATTGATAAAGCCTCTGTTTAGAAGCTTTGTAATGAGAGCTGTTAGTAGGAGAAGTCAGTGACATCAGAAATAAGACGGGTACAGTAATTGTAGTGAACAGCAGGGTTGGAATGGCCTGGAACTGGACTCCAAGACTTTTGGAAATGATTATCAGCGCATGTTGTTACTGCTGTCAGAATAGATGGTGTTTAACATTAGTATTGCTTTATTCATTAACCTAAGGAAACCAGGGATGAACGACAGCCAATAACATGTCACTATTCTTACTCAGTTTTTTGGACTGAGTCACTTTTCAGACCCAGAACCCATTAACTAAAATAGTTTTGCTTCCAGAATCAGAGTATAGTACAGCAGACAGGACACTTGCCTTGCCTGTGGCCCATCCAGGCTTGATTTTACTACCCATGTGCTCCTACAACCTATCCAGGTGTGATCCCTGAGTGTAGAACCAGGAGTAATCCCTTCTCACCACTGGTGTGAGACAACCCCCCAAACAAAGCAAAATCAAAACAAATTAACAAAAATAGATTGTTATGTGGGAGAATACTGAAAAGCTATGGCAAATGTATCTCTTCCAGGATTTTCTCAACTCTTTCAAAAGAATCCTGGCCACTTATTTAAATAATCCTATACTGGGGAAAGCCTTCACTGTGGGACAGGGAATTGATAACCTAGCAGTGGAACAGAGAAAACAAATACTGCCAATGAAAGTTTAGACCTAGTCTCAATTTGACAACAGATACCATAGAGAATGAGATTGAGTCTCGATGCTAAAAACCAGGGAGTGATATAGGAAAGCTTCTGGGTTATACTCTGGTTATACAGTTGTCACCAGACCTTGATCCATCTGAGAATATAAAATGAAGAGGGTCTGGTTTAAGAACACATGTTATACATATAATACATAACACACATATATAATGTATAAATGATGAAAAATATAGTATGCATATTTATCATGCTCTCCTAGTTTTTAAATAGTTACGTCCAATTTTCCTTACTTTTGTTATTTCTATACTTCATTTTTCTTTCTGAGTTCTTTACAGAGATTATTATTTGCTTGCTCTTGGAGGAAGATCTCCCAAGCAGTTCTCAGAGACCCAGAGATCCCGCTTGGTAATTCTTGGCTTACAAGGTTATAGTTAAATGTGAGAGTCTTGGGGCCTCTAGGACTATACTGAGCAATGCTCTGGGTACCATGTGATGCTAAGCTAGGTAGATACGAGGCATGAACCCCACAGTTTTTTTCATTCCATAGGATCTATTTTTTTCCTAGTATTCTCCTTGAGAGACTCCTTCACAGAAAGGGGTATTTCTATGAACATTTTTCATGGAATATAAACAATTTATATCTATTTGGCCTAGGCTACCGAAGTACAAGAGACTTAATTGAAATAGACCATAAATTTAACTTACTATTTGTTTCCTGGCATGCATGTATCTGGATGCTTGCAATTTTCTGCACACCAGGAATAAAAATGGTGCCATGAATGGCATAGACAAGTCAATGTCATGAGGGATGTGGGTGAAGCAATCTGTTTTGGAGAGATGAAATGGTATTATGTCGAATTCTTGAAAAGTTGTCCTTCTGATCTTGCCAAAGGGAAGTAAATGCTTCTGGCATTTTCACTTTGGAGGATGAAAAGCATTTCCCAGAACAATACTTGCTACCAGATGAAAAGGATTTTGTTTATTTATCACAATGAATAGACAACATTGGAACAGAAGTTCCAATTATAGTCATCACCTGATCGAGTTAGGGATGATTCAGTGCCATCTTTACAATCCAATTGTCTCCTGGCATAGATCAAATGCAGAGTCAAATGGCTGTCTTATGGGATAACTAATCTTGGATCTCTTAAGTTATTCATGAAGCATTACACTCAGAATTTTCTATAAAGAAATACCACTTTAGTTTATAATTTTGGTAGGTAGAGGAAGATTCAGTAACTACTTCATTGTTCTTAACAGCATTGTTTACTTCCATGGATCAGGAAATCAGAGTGTATGTTTTGTTAGTTTCCAAGTTTATGTCAACCATGTACATGGAAACTAGAAAATATCTTGGATTAGTTAGGTTAATCAGTCTGTTGAGCTGACCATGTGGGGCCTTGGGGGAATAATTCCATTTGTCCTGTGGTCTCTAAAAAATTCCACTTTCATCTGATGATTGAATTAAGAATGTTCCAGATTAACCTCACATGAGAACCAGTGCCCAGGGTAATTTGGCAGCGTATGCATGTGAATTATGACCCATACAGATATGATCACATGACTAGTAACCATCTTGGTAATCCAATATTCTATATTACACGGATAATAAATTGCAATGTTTGTTTATTAGGAAACTAGTATGGAAAAATGCATATTTCCCCACCACTTTATTTAAACATCGTGGCTTACAAAGTTGTTCATGATGATTTGTTAGTCATTCAATATTCAACACCAATCCCAATACCACGTCACCTTCCCTCCAATCACTCCTCAAGCCTAATCACTCCTCAAGCCAGGCCCATGATAATTTATTTTATATTGCTTGTTACCACTAAATGGTTAATGGAATAATAAAAAAAGTTTCAGTAAAATAAAATTTGTGAAAACTGTTCTATCTCACCATGGGAATATTAAATCCTTGTGTCGGTGTTTACTAAGCTGTTTTTGCTAGTTAAGCTTCATATGTATTAATGTTTTTATTAGTCGAGATTAGTTGGCTTCTACTTTACATTCCCTTCAATCTGGTGTGTTCCTATTGGAATGTTAGTATTGTAGATTTTGGAGATGTCATTCCAGAAAATCCAGAACTGGGCGGTGTGGCCAGAGGCAAGGTGGCAGTTGTTGGGTGTGAGTGAAGCTGCCAGAGGTTAGTGGGATGGGAACTTGGTCTGCTCCCCATCCAGAGATCACCCCTGAGGCCGCAACTGGACCTGGGTAGTGAGAAATTTTTACAGCTAGTTGCTCTCTTTCAAGATTTAATTATGAGTCTCCGAACAGGTGCGGTAGATGAGCTTACATGGCGGTAGTGTAATATGGGTAGGAAAATGCATCTTGATCCTTACATGAGCCTATATTCCAGATGAATATAGATCCTTGTTTTTATTTTAAAAATATATTTGTTGAGGGGATGGAGCGATAGCACAGTGGGGAGGGCATTTGCCTTGCATGCGGCTGACCTGAGTTTGATCCCTGGCATCCCATTTGGTCCCCAGAGCTCCGCCAGGAGTAATTCCTGAGTGAAGAGCCAGGAATAGCCCCTGAGCATAGACAGGTGTGACGCCAAAAGCAAATAAATAAATAAATAAATAAATAAATAGATATTTTTGTTGAGTACATTTGTTTATAAGACTGAATGCTAATATGTTTTAGAGGCATAGTATTCTCATGTCAAACTCACCATCAAAATGCCAATAATCCCTCATCACAATCCACTTAAGCCCCTCTATGCTCTCAGTCCACTCCCTCACACTCACCACAGTCCATTGAAGCCCCTCTATGCTCATAGTCCACTCCCTCACACTCAGTAGTCTCAGCTCTGTGATCAGTCTTTGTTGGACATTTTCTCTTTTCTTGATTTGTGTAGTTATATACCACACATGCATTTGGTATTTCTCTTTCTCCTCACTTCACTTAGCAAACCCCTTCCAGTTCTAATCTGTCATCACAAATGACAAGATTTCATATTTTAATGTTTTTCTGGGGGATCCATACCCTGTGGTACTCAGGACTTACTCCTAGCTCTGCTCTTAGGGATTCTTCCTGGTGGGGCTCAGGGGATCTTATGGAGTGCCAGGGATCTAACCCAGGTCAATCCAATGCAAGGCAAGTGCCCTACACCGCCCTACACACTTTACTATCACTTCAGCCCTAAAATTTCATCCATTAATAGCTGAGTACTATTCCATTTTGTATGTATACATATAAATACACACACGAGTGTGTGTATATATATATCAGTATATATGTATATATATGTCAGTCTAATATCTAGGTCTTTTACCCATTATGAGTTAACTTTTGTGCATGTTATGAAATAGTGATCTAACTTATTTTTTCCACATATCCAGTTTCCCCATATGTTCAATCATTTATTGACAATTTCCTTTCTCAATTTTTTGCTTTAGTTCCTTTATTGTAAATTAACTGTCCATATATATTGGGTTTAACCTGGATTCTTAATTTTATTCCACTAGTTTGTGTTTATGCCTTTTCAATATCATACTGTTTGATTCATGAACCATAGATATTGATATGAAAAGTAAAACAATAAAGCACATAGGAAAAATAGGAGACAGGTTTACAATCTGGAAGTAATGGTCTAGGGAAAGAGGTTTTTAGTGGTACACAAAACATTACACAGAAAGGATAAATCATAAAGGAAAAATGTGATAAGTTTAATTATATTAAAATTGAGAATATTTTCATAAAAATGATAAAGATGGCAAAATGGCAAACTTCAAGTAGGACTTGGTAGACTGTACAATTGCCAATGATATCTATAATATATACAAACTTCTATGAAAAACTAATAAAAAAAAGGTAGAATGATCAATAGAAAAAAGTTAAAAGCTATGAAACAAGAAAGGCATTAAGGGCCAGAGCGATAGTATAGTGGGGAGGGTGTTTGCTTTGTGTGCAGCTGACAGGGGTTTGATCCCTGGCATCCCATATGGCCCCTTGAGTACTTCCAGGGAGTAATTTCTGAGTGCAAAGCCAGGAGTAATCCCTGAGCATTGCTGGGTGTGACCTAAAAAAGAAAAAATAGAATAAAAAGGTAACTATTATTGGGAAGAGGTGGTAGAATTCACTCACCATCAGAGAAATTCAAGTCAAAATAATAAAGGTGATATCACAGACACACATATACCAGAAAACTAAATTAAAAAAAACAGTGCAGAGATCAATGCTTGTCAGGAAATGGGGGTTATTAAAATTTTCATACACTGCTGACAGGGGCATGTAGGTTGGTATGACCTCTTTGGAAATTGAGGGTAATGCTCAGGAATTACTCCTGGCTCTATATTCAGGAATTACTTCTGGTGATGCTTGGGGGACCATGTGGAATGCTGGTAATCAAACCCGGGTGGGCCATGTACAAGGCAAACACTCTACTTGCTGTGCTATTGCTTCTGCCCCTATATCTGCTAACATAAAATATGCACAACTGGTAGAGCGTTGGGTGCTGGAACACTGTATGACTGAAAGTCCGTCATGAACATCTTTGTAATTGTATAACTCATGGTGGTATCTTGCATCACTTGTATCACTTGTCTTCCCACTGTTCATCGATTTGTTCAAGGGACACCAGTAACATCTCCATATGTCCTGTCACTTGCTAGTGTAGCCCCAGGGCATCTGCTCGCACCAGGAACATAAAAAGCCTCAAACCATTCCATCAGGTCATTGGAATGAGGTCTATACTGGTATTTGGCATATAAAATATGACACGGGTAGCTTGCCAGGCTCTGCTGTTCTGGTGGGATACTCTTGTAGACACCTCTCATCTTGTGCATTTATTTACTGATGAACTGAGATGGGGAAAGATCAGCTTTTCTACTAGGTGGGGCTCTGAGGAGCTGTGGAGTCTGGATGTTGAAAATGGCAGCCCTCATGGTGTGGGGGTTACTCTGGCTTCTTGAGAGGATCTGCTGGGATGGCAGGCCAGGGCTAGAACCTGTGGTTCCTCCCGCGTGCCTCGTGATCAGCTGGGCACATGGAGAGCTGGTAGCAGCTCTGCCCCGTAAAATTAAAAAAAAATCACACAATGCAAAATTAGTTTTAATATAATGCAAAAACACAATGAAAAATTTTCTGTTTCACAAAGTTATTATGACATTCAGTGATTTCTCTAATAAATGTTCACTGTATCACTGTCTTCCCGTTCATCATCGATTTGCTCGAGCGGGCACCGGTAACATCTCCATATGACCTGTCTCATGCAAGTAGAGCCCAAGGGCACCTGCTTGCTCCAGGAACATAAAGAGCCTCAAACCATTCCATCAGGTCGTGGGAATGAGGTCTATAATTGTTATTGGTATCTGGCATATCAAATCCGACATGGGTAGCTTGCCAGGCTCTGCCGTGCGGGTAGCATACTCTTGTAGTCATCTCAAAATCCAGCATTTATTGATGAACCACGTGGCCGCAAGCAGCCGTGAGCCGGGCTGTGATAGGCTGGTCTGCTGGGTGGAGTTCTGACGAGGGGGAAGTCTGGATGTGGAAAATGGAGCTCCTCATGGAGTGGGGGGGGGTCGACTGGCTTGTTGTGAGGCTCTGCTGGGGTGGCGGGCCAGGGCTAGAACCTGCCATCCCTCCCGGGAACCTCATGAGCGGCTGGGCACAGTGAGAGCAAGTAGCAGCTCTGCCCCATGTCTGTCTCTGAATAAATGTTGCTAAATGAAAAAATATGCACATATCCTAAAACCCTTGGTTTTAGGATATATCACCCAAATGCAAGAACATTTTCATAAAAAAGGCATAAAAGCAATAGCAATAAAAGCAAATGAAAATAGGGACAGTGGAGGTCTCTGAAGTGGTAGAACGCACTCCTAGTATGGACAAGGAGTGATTTGGATCCCTGGTACCACATGCCTCCTGAGCACCACCAGGCTGCACAATGAACATTCAGACCCATGCTGAGCATCGTCAGGAAGTGGGTCTGAGGCTTCATGTTCCAGCACTGCAGGGTGTTATAAAATAAAAAATGTTAAAAATAAAGTAAATGATGACAAACATAATGTACACTGGTGAATATGTAACATGTCCTAAGGGGTTCTTAAGGCTCCAGTGATCCTTCCCCTTCATATTATTCCATTTTATTTTAATCAGGTTTTGTCTATTTCTCATTCAGGCTTATTATCTCATGAGAGTAGTACACTCTTGTTTATAGTGGGAATTTATAAAACATATTTTATTGAAAATTCCAAATAATTTTCAAAAAATTTCCTGCTGGATTTGGAGTAAATAGTTTCCAGATATTTTATCTTCAAATTCATTGAGACTTCAGGGAGAAGGTTTCTTTCAGTCTTGCTCTGTTTCTCCCCACAGCCTCCAGGCTGTTTTCTTTCTTGTGACCGTCAAATGTCTGAGTCCTTCCAAATTCACCACATGTTAACACAGTGTGTCATGAGAGCACTTGCTGCCACTCTCTGCCCTTGATTTATGGTTAAATTCCCTTCAGGGATCTAATGGCTATGCTGGTCTGTGTCTCTACCAGGGAGGTATCCAAAACCCACTGTGAAGGTTTTTTGATACTTTGCATCAATGTATGCATGGCACACTGCAAGTCCAAGAATGTACATTTCCACTAGATTTCTTATTTTTAATTCCTGTCCTGTCCTGCTTCCACCCTGATACAAGCATGGACTTTAGCTACTAGAAAAGACCATTGTGAAAACTCACATAGAATTTGTCACTATACATCACATATGCAGAGCCTTCTATTTTGTGGTTCTAGGATTCTCATTTTATTTTGAGTTCTTTACTACCTCTGATTCCTACCCCCTCTTCCCTCTCTCTCATGAGCACTAGCAGGTGACTCTCTTTTTTAAAAATATTTTATTATACCACCGTGAGATATACAGTTACAAAGATGTTCATAAGATGTTCATATTTGGGTTCGGTCATACAGTGTTCCAGCACCCATCCCTCCACCAGACCTCATTTCCCACCACCAATGTTACCGATTCCCTCCCACCTCTCTAGCCTGCCTCTGTGGCAGGTTTCTTAATTTCTCTCTCTCTCTCTCTCTCTCTCTCTCTCTCTCTCTCTCTCCCTTCCCTTCCACATTGTGGATTACAGTACATACATTAAGAGGTTGTCATGTGTATCTTTTTGCCTGTATTTAATGCTCAGTTCTAGGTTGGTATCAGCACTTTTGACAATTATTAGCACATTGTTCCATTAGCAGGTGACTTTCTTTGGGACACTTTTTATAATCACATTATGCATGTTGCTTCATCTAAAAGTTGAAATAAGAAGTATAATGCTGTTTTGAAATAGGGGCTATGGGTGAACTCACGCAGATGCTTCATTTCAGCTGTCTGCCATTGCAAAGCATGCAGTATCAACTGTATCAGTAAACTTCTAAATCTGGGTCTTTCAAGATTCTGGAGTCTTGAAGTGAAAATATTAATTGTTATTTCTTTAATGGTCTATAACTTTAATTTACTTCAATACTTTTTTCAATGAAATCTCAAAATCATTCAAGAATAAATGTGGCAAATATTTTGAAATATAGGATTACAAAGGACGACTAGGTCCTTGGTAGAAAATTGTAGCCATTTCTTCTTTTTAGGATCTGGCTCATTTTATTTTAAGAGCTATGATTTACTTATGTTAAGTATTATTGTTTCAAACCTGCCTTTCATATCTCCAAAAGATCAGTAGTCAAGTTTTCTGTTCTTAAGTTTTAGTGCCTGATCTCAGGTCTCAGAGGAGACTTGTTCCACATTATCTCCTATTTTTAGAACTATTTTATAAGAGAATGCATGGCCGGGCCCTGAAATAGCCATGAAATAAATGAGGTCTGTCTTCTGTGACCTCAGACGTGCTGTTCTCTGTGTTAGGCACTGTTACTTTCCCTTCCAGTTGTTATGTTTTGGTAAGCACTGCTTATTAAGAATAAGAACTCTCTCCTAGGAGTGCTGAGTCATTTTGATGGTAGAGTCTGAAGTAACAGGAATAGTAGCCATCTGCTAATGGAACTGAGATTATTTAGAACGGACACTGGATTACTAGGTTACAGTGTTGTAAGATAAAATGTGGGGTTGATGTGAAAATCACTTCTGCTTTTTCATTTATAAGTACGTACTTCTAAAAGACTGCCAAAGAAATACATTAAGATTTTTTGCCACATGAGGCGTTAAACTACTGATCAACAAATGCTTTCATCAAAGACCTAGATAATAAATCTATTTGGCTTCAAACCTAGCATACGGTCCCTGATGCAGCTACTGAGCACTGCTGTGTTGGCATGAAAATGGCCATAGCTAAAACATGGGAGAAAGAAACAAAAGGGTGTGGCTGAATTCCAATAAAACTTTATCCACAGAAACAGGGGGCAAGCAGATTGTCCAAGGCTGTGGCTTGCCAAGAACTTCTGCTTTAAGCCCAAGATTGTCTGTTCTCTTGAATCATTCTATTTTCATCTCTCCCAAGTGCTCCAATTCCCTTATAGACAAGCCCTATAAAAGAGAATTTGATGATGCGTGTCTGTGGGCAGGTATGCAACAAAACAGCTCTGTGATATTTCTGGCCTCTTAGGAAGATATTCTGCCACTAGCCTAAATCTAAACTTTTGAATGAAAGTCATTTTTAGGGCCTTATTTCTAGGGCCTGCCTATGACTTCAGGAACCAAAGACAAGACAATAGGTTGTCTTTGTCAAAAGATAGGTTTCCTCACAAAACATACTCATCGTGTGGGCAGAATTGGGAAGTGGTGATCTTTGAGGGCAAGGCATGAACATGGGATCTTTAGAGGGAGATTTTATTGGCTCCAATCTATGAGAGGACATTTGCCCACAGCTGTGGCAGTTAAGCCTATTTTAAAAGTTTGAACAAATGCACCCTCCAGCTGGGTCATGGTTGGTTGATTTATGACTCAAGAATGCTCAATTCCCGTGTTGGAATCTGACCAACAGTTACATTGTTCTGTACACTGCCTGCTGCTTCCTACACAGATAATTACCAAAGGCTAATTTACAGACGCCAGTGGGAACGGAAATGGAATGAACGGCTGCCCACAGAGCTAGGAATTGGATTTTATCAGTATCCTGGAGCAGCACGTTTGTCCTGGGGCAGGGGAGGAATAGAAAAGTGATTAGTTAAGAAATATGACAACAAAATTAATTATCTGAAGGAAAGTGCAGTATTTAAAAGCACAATGCTCTGAGGGGCCAGAAGATGGTACAGTGGGGAGGGCGCTTGCTTTGCATGTGGCCAACCAGGCTCGATCCTCAGCCTCCCATGTGGTCCCTTGAGCATCACCAGGAGTGATCCCTGAGTGCAGAGCCAGGAGTAATGCCTGAGCATCGCTGGGCATAGCCTCCAAGCCAACAAATAAATAAAAGCACTATGTTTGAGTTAGATAACCTAGGTTTAAAAACCTTGGCCAAGACCCTTACCCTAAGTTTGAATTCTTCTCCTGCAATGTAAAGGTAACAATAGAATTTGTTTCAGCTTGTGAGGAATAAGCATCTGGAACATAACAAATGATCAATAAATGCTCACGATTTTTCTAATTCATACCTCCAATTTAGTATTTACATTTTTTTTTGTATTTAACAATCACAAATAACCTCTTTTTACCTTGGTTCTTGGAATGTCTAAGAGTAATTAGAAGAGTGTATGAAGCAGAAAACTGAGATCTGAGATCATTTGTCAACTTTAAATAAATTGACAAATGTTAAGGAATAAGGGACCCAGGATTAAAATTCCTTCACTGGTACTCCTACTGAATTAAATCCCACAGATTTGCCAAAAGAAGGTGAGTTTTGATACATTTGGGCTCAGCTTTGTTCTCATGCTATTCCACCAGCTAATGCATTGAAGTAAACTTTATATGTTTATACTTTATACTTTTTACTTTATACGTTACACTTTTAATGTCATCCATTAACTGTTGGATGACAGGCTTAGCTATCTTGGGAACTTTGCTCACAGCTTAATCTATTTACATATTCTTAAGCCAAGGTTCATTCTAATGAGATCTCTCTTCTATGTAAATACTGATAGAAGGTGTGGCAGTTACAGAAATCACCTTGACTCTGAATAACTTCTGATTTACTATTATACATCTACTAAGACTTCTATGTTATCTAGATTGGGCACAGCTCCTCTTTATACCCACTGCACCCAGCATGGGACAGTTAGAATTTACCAGGAGACTGCCACCTGGCTACATTGAGACTATCTTGATTATAGGAAGGATCATACGAGTTTGCCCTCAAGCAGGCGAGCATGACCCTTTCAGTATATGAAGAACAAGATACTCAGAATCACCTTGGTGCAGATAAAAAATAAGAAGGACCTTGTGGGTACCATCTCGATTACAAGAAGCCCATGAAATTAAGATCTATTACTTTATACCAGCCCCCTCTCCGGGTGTTTTATATAAGAGATAATCTCAGAACAAGGGATTAGTCCTTGGCATACTCCTTTGTTTATACCTATTATAGGGTGTGGCACTACCCTTCTACACTCTTCTACCCTCTAGAAGCTGTTTAGGGTTCTTTGTTCACAGGACCCTCCCTGTCAACATTTAGGATTATTTTGGTGTATATAAGGGGACTGACTTGAGGCACTCGCTCCTCCCCCACCTTCTTTTGAGTAGGACTCCTCTCCGGTGAGATCCTCTCTCTTTGGTGGGAAACTTGGGCTCTCACGTATGATCTAAGTTCTGACCAGAGCTAGAGTTCTTTCTTTATACTGGATTGCGGTGGTAGAGCCTTTGTACTATTAAAAGCCTTCTTGGAACTGTGCTGGACTCGTGAGCTTTCATCCGTTCTCCTGGTGGCCTTGGAGGTAGAAGAGAATTTCTGTCCTGTTATTGTTGGGGACCCCGGGGCTCCCCAACACCAACCAAGTACATCCCTCGATCTCAGTTTTGCTTCTATAAAATAGGTATATAGGTGGACTGGGGAGATAGGGAAGGTATTTGGGTGCCTATAACATGTTCCCAAGCCCTGGCTCAGTCCCGAGATTACATTGTTCTTGTCCCCAGTCTCGCCTGGTAGGCTCAGCAACCTAGGGCCCAAGCAAAGGGCCCATGTCTCCTTTGTATTAGCACTGGCACTGCTGGCTGAGAATGGTTGGGACTAGTCTCAGCTGTCTTCACATTCCTGTCCCACAATTTACAATCATAAAGAGGTCGTATAATAACGATCTCCGTGAGACCTGGAATGTGGCTCAGAGGTTGAGAATACGTTTCACATGTGTGAGACTTTGGGATTGATCTTTATCACCACAAAATTCAAGACTGGAGATAATTCCTGTTTCTCCCAATTCTGGAATCTTGAATCTAAAAGTTATATAAAGAAACCTACACAAGACCTTTTTTTTTTTACTCTGGAAAAGTTCATGTTCTCTCCTGAACACATACTTACACTCCTCTAGAGTAAATTTCTTTCAATGAAAACTATTTTATTTTACTAAAAACATAAAAAAAGAAAGCAAGGAGAAAGAAAGAATGAATAGACACACATAATGAGGTGAAGCGCTAAAATCATGGTAACAGGTGAGTTGCTATTCACCCATAGTCTCATTATCATGAGAGCATCGGTAAGTATAACTATCGTGAGTAGAACTGTATTCACAGGTATCTCCTACTGTTTTCAAGTCGAACGATTCTCATTGGTATGATTTGGTTGGTTATGTATTAGGCTTGGAAACACTTCATTTTTTTTCTAACATTCTCAAACCTAGTATATAACCTATCAAATCATACCACAGAGAATATTCTAATTTCAGATAACAAAGGAAACCTGGGGCCGGAGTTATAGTACAGCGGGGAGGGCTTTTGCCTTGCACACGGCCAACCCAGGTTTGATGCCTGGCATCCCATATGGCTCCCCGAGCACCACCAGGAGTAATTCCGAGTGCAGAGCCAGGAGTAACCCTGGAGCATCACTGGGTATGACTACTAAAGCAAAAAAAAAAAAAAAAACAAAGCATAAAAACAAAGGAAAGAAACCTGTAGCAATAAGACTGGCATTTCCCACACCTGCAATCTATCAGATTTGAGGGCCAGCACAGATTCTCCTGGAATAAGCATCAGAGATTTTAGAATTAGAGGAAATCTTACAATACATAATGAATCAGCTCTGCAATTAAATACTCAAGCATGAAAATAAATACCTTGTTTTCATTGAACAGTGATGTAGGTAAATTTTTTCTGTTAGAAATGATCAGTCAAATTACCAAATGAAATGATTTGGAATTCATTTTAATCTCTCACTCACTGCTCCCCCACACCCCATACCGAATGCACATGCTCAAGAATCCACTTTGTTAATTGCAAATGTGCAGGTTGTAGAAACTGATTGACCTTTTGGAATTTCCTGGGTGAAATTTTGAAGCGGAGACTGAAGAAAAGGCAGGATGTTTCAGAGTGGTAAGTAGTTACTTGAATTCTTTTTATTGGGAAATTATAGTATAGGAAATAAGGTCATAATAGTGCTTAGGTTTAGAGTATTGAAGTACAAAGTTTCTGCACACAACCGAATGGCCCATAACCCTCTATCACTGTTCTCATATCACCTCTGGTCTAACCTTCATCTTTTGCTCCATTCTCCCACTGGTAGTTGTTTGACAACTATGGTTTTGGGGTGTATAGTTATCCTACCTTGCTGCCACCAAAGAGCCCAAGACCCTCTGCCTGTGCCTTTGTGTTACTTCCAGTTCACTTCACTATTCCTATGTCCCCTGAATCTGGTATTCTTAGGTCTATAATTTAATGCTTAGGGTTTATAACAACTGATATGGCCAATATCTTTCTTTTTTCTTTGTTTACCCAGGTGAGTGAAATAATCTGGTCCCTATTTTGATAGAACGTCAAAACATCTTATAGCAGTGAGTCTTATGATCTATTTGCAGCTAAGAAACAAATTGCACATTCCATAGCAGCTAGGGAACTGAAAGGATTTTTATTTTAGCTTTTGTTTTATAACCTTTCTAAAATAGTAGACTCTTATCTTTTATAGTTTGAACTATTTATTCTTAGTGAAATTTCCACATTCATTCAGGTGTTCTAATTTGTCTTTGACCATTTTCTTAACATAGGTTTTGCTTATTTTATTAATTATTTCTAGGTACTTTTATTTTATGATAATATTAAAAATGGAATTCAGTTGGATATTTTTAAAGATGCATCTTGTTTTAAAAATTTTTTATCATCATTAAATAGGCAATTACAAAGCTGTTCTTGATTGGGTTTCTATCATGCATTGTTCCAGCACCCATCCCTCCACCAGTGCACATTTTCCATGACCAATATTCCCAGTTTCCCTTCCCCTCACCCCTGCCTGGCTCTGTGGCAGATGCTTTTCTTCTTTACTTACACTATAAAGACAAATATAGACTTTAAGTGAAGGGATAGGGCCAGGGGTGTGACTCAGTGGTAGAGATCTGCCTTGCATATCTGAGGTAATGACTAAATTCTTGGCATCACCCTACATCATCATCCTTGGTACTGGGGAGTAACGCCCTTGGCATAGACTAAGTGTGTGTGTCTAGCTCTGCAGTTAAGTGTTCAGTCTTTCAGACATCACAAATACAAACCCTCATAACCACAGCAGTGGTACCAACAGTGTGAAGGGACTGAAATGTTTCTCCTAACCAATAGAAAACTAAAAAAAGACAAGTATCACTGTATCACTGTCTTCCTGTTCATTATCGATTTGCTCGAGTGGGCACCAGTAACATCTCCATATGTCCTGACTCATGCAAGTAGAGCCCAAGGGCACCTGCTTGCTCCAGGAACATAAAGAGCCTCAAACCATTCCATCAGGTCATGGGAATGAGATCTATAATTGTTACTGGTATTTGGCATATCAAATATGACATGGGTAGCTTGCCAGGCTCTGCCGTGCAGGCAGCATACGCAAAAAAAGACAAGACCACCTCTATATTCTTACCAGGTAGAAAAAAACTTTAGTGAAAAATGGCAGCTAGACACAAAGTCAGACATCATAAAATAATAAAGAGATGGCTACAATAGGAAGGTGTTATACCTGCACTCTCAGAATTTAAAGTCGGCATTAACACACCTAAAGGGGGCATTGACAGCGGCACAGGGATAGAAGGAGATTTACCATCTTTCTAGGAGTCTGCGTAGACATGCAGATGGAGCATTGTCAAGGAAACAAAGGCCCTATCATGAAACAACATTTTATGATTTTAATTCACTAGATGTTTATAGCACCCAACAGAATACATGCTCTCTTCAAGTTATCATGGAATTTTAAGAATAGACCAAATATGGAGACACAAACTAAGTATCAATATATTTATGAAAATAGATCTATCATATGTCTTTTCATATAATGGTATGAGACTAGAAATCAACCAAAAGAAGGAAGAAATTGAAACAAAGAATTTTGTGGAGAATATGCAGCATGCTGTTAATTCAATGAGGTAATGATAGAGGAAATTAAAAATAAACCCAGAAACAAAGGAGAATGAATATATTTCTGATCAGAAACTCTGGAATATAGTGAAATCAATACTAAGAAGAGTATAATGTGATAGGCATGCCTTAGAAAAAAGAATGATTATAAAATGTCATGTTTGCACTTAAAAGAGCTAGAACTAGACCAAAAAAACTGAAAACTGAAAAAAAGACGATGGGGCTGGAGCAATAGCCCAGAGGGTAGGGCGTTGCCTTGCACGCGGCAGGCCCATGCCGCCCGGGTTCGATCCCTGGCATCCCATATGGTCCCCTGAGCAATGCCAGGAGTAATTCCTGAGTGCAGAGCCAGGAGTAACCCCTGAGCATCGCCGCGGTGTGACCCAAAAAAGCAAAAAAAAAAAAAAAAAGAAAAAAAAGACGATGGGAAATGAAATAACAAAAACAAGAGCAGTTAATGAAGTAGAGATTTAAAAAAAGACAATTCAAAAGATTAATGAATGCAGAGCTGCGCAAGCGGTGGGGAGACTGGAGCCCGGCTCGCGCCGAGCCCAGCTGACAATGGGATCCCGAGGAGGGCAGATGGGTTTTGGGTGTTGGCCCATCGCCTCTGGGGGGTCCCGGAAGCAGCCGGATGAAACTTCGCCCATCACACTAGCCACCATCTTCGCTGTCCGGACGCTGAGAAAATGCCTCACGACCAGATCAACAAGCAAAACCAGTTCGAGCCCGGTAGCGGCTCCCAGAGCGCACTGATTTCCAGATGGAGTCGGGTCAGCCACTCCTCCCCTCCATTTTTCGGCCGCCCGCCCGGGCTGCCGGGACCAGCAGCGCGCAGCGTGGACTGGCCGCGCGCCGGCCCAGGACCGGGAGGGCAATGGTTGGGTGTTGGCCCATCGCCTCTGGGGGCCCGGAAGCACCGGATGAAACCGCCCTCACACTAGCCACCATCTTCCCCGCGCGAGAAAATGCCTCACGACCAGATCAACAGAGCAAGACCAGTTCGAGCCCAGATTGCGCGGCCGCTTGGGGCGCGGTCCACTAAAATAGTGAAACAGTAATGTCTTTTAATGCACTGTATTCCATGAAGAGCAGGAAAGTTTATCGGGAAGGAGATATAAAGACAAAAGAAATGACATACAGAATCTGCCAAGTAGTTGAGGTGCGGGGGGGGGAGGGAGGTGGGGACATTGGTGATGGTAGATGGGTTTGGGTGGAGGGATGGGTGTTGGAACACTGTAGATCCAAAACTCTACATGAGCATCTTTCAATTGTATGTCTAAAATGGTGTAATAATATTTGGGGGGGAAAATAATAAAATTAAATAAAAAAAGATTAATGAAAACAAGATTTCATTATTTGGAAAGATTAACAAAATTTAAAAACATGTATTTATTTAGTTTTGGTTTTGGGGTCATACCGGTAGTGCTCAGGGTTTACTCCTGGATTTCTGTTCCAGGATCATTCTGGGTGGGCCCTGAGGACCATGTGGGGTACTGGAGATTCAACCTGGGTCAGCTGCATGCAAGGCAAATGCCCCACCTGCTCAAAGATATCCCCAATCCCTAAAATACCTTTAGTTAGACTAAAAAAAGAGAAATAAAAACACATCTAAATAATACAAAAAATAAAATACAGAAATACAAGGGATTATAGAAACTAGTACAGACAATTACATGGAAACAAATGAGACAGCCTTTCAGAAATGGGCGCATAAAAACGTACCTCTAAATGTATGTATTGCAATCCACAGTATGTAAGAGAAGGAAGAGAGAAAGAGAGAGAGAAAGAGAGAGAGAAAAGAGATAAAGAACCTGCCATAGAGGCAGGCAAGTGGAGGGGGGAGGGAATCAGGGACTTTGGTGGTGGGAAAGGGGCACTGGTGGTGGGATGGGTGCTGAAACACTATATGACCGAAACCCAAACATGAACATCTTTGTAATTGTATATCTCATGGTGGTGTAATAAAATACTAAAAACACCAAAAAAAAAGTACCTAAGATTAAACTAGGAAGAAAGAGAAAACCTGAATCGACCATTATGAATAATGATTTAAACAATAATCAAAAAGCCTCACCCTGAAACAAAAACTTAAGCCCAAAAGGCATCTCTAATGAATATACCAGACTTTCAAAGAAGACTTAGTACAGTCCCATCTTAAACTGCTCTGTAAAATTTAAAAGGATGGGAAATTTCCAAGCATACCTCTGTATCATACGTGTAACAAGGAGTTAACAACCAAAGTATACAAATATCTCATAAAACAACAAAAAGGAACCTAATTACAAAAAATGGATTGAGGATATGAATACTTTTCCAAAGAAGATAAACAGATGCCACTAGGCATATATTAACAGAGAAACAGAAATCAAGGCCACAATAAACTATCTTGTACTTGTGAGAACAGCTATTATTCAAACGTCAAACAAAAACAAAAGCAAGTGTTGAAGAGGGCGAAGAGAAGGGAGCCCTGACACTCTGTTGATGGGAATGTCTGTTGGTGCAGACATTATGAAAGCAATATGGGCACTCCTTACAAAAACTGAAAATAAAACCTTCTGAATGCTTTTTCCCAAATACAAATGTACTTATTGAAGAGGGTTGTTTTTAGCTTTCTTTACCATAGCCAACAATTGTGAGCAATAAACAACCTAAGTGCCCATTCCCGGTAATGGATGAAGAAGACAAAATATATACACATAAGGAATACAAGTCATCTATAAAGTCAGATGAAATTCTGTCACTGAAGAATACATGGATGGGTCTGAGTGTATTATACTTAGAGAAATAAGTATAATATGCAGAAAGACTAACACCATGATTTTCTTTTATGGCATATATAAAAGCAAAACAGATGAATTAAATAAAGCTGAAATAGTTTTGAACTATTATTACCAAAATGTGTCACCAGATAGAAAGTGGGACGGTGGGTGGGTAAATTAGAACATAGAGTACAAATATATAATGGATAAAATCAAATATTGTAGTATAGACTTTTTGAGTTAAATGGTACACATTTGCCAATGGGAGAGAGAGAAAGGAGGAATGCCTGCCATAGAGACAGGTAGGGAGTGTGTGTGTGTGTGGGGGGGGAGTGACAGGAGGGCAGAAGAGCACATTGGTAGTAGGAAACGTGCACTGGTGAAGGGATGGGTGTTGGAACAGTGTGTGATTGAAACCTAATCATGAACAGCCTTCTAACTGGTATGGTGAGTTAATAAATATATAAATTTAAAAATATATATCCTAGTATTAAAAATATAAAAAATATCCACAGCTGAAACTTGTATAATGCTATACTGTAATATGACTTTAATGTAAAGCATAAATGCAAGTCATCTCATTGCATTGTGGTAGGACTTCCTTTTAGAGAGAAGGTAAGAGAAATTTCTCATTCAGAAGTGACAAAACTATAGATAAGACAAAAATATAGTAGTAAATATATAAGTTAACTTAGAGATGTGAAATGTATTTATAGTTAATATATACAATACAAATGTGTTGCAGGACACCTAAAAGCCTAAAAGCCTCTGCATCTGCTCTGGATTGCCTCCTGCAAATCATTTCATAGATAAGGGGATAGTTTAGATGTGGCAGTTTATCTGACCACGTATTCTGTACTGGCTGGTATAAATATTCTCTCATGCTACCATAATCATCGTGGGACTAGCTAGATCTTACCAGCATATTTGCCTGGCCACATTGGATCTCTAAGTAATTAGACCAGAGAGAAATGCTGTTTGCCTCCAAACAAGCAAGCATGGCTCCCTGATAACCCAAAGGCAACTAAAATACAAAACTACCGTGAAGTAGACGAGACTCTTGTGAAGGCTTGGAGAAATATTTAACTGGAATTAGTATTAGTCTTTGGTACAGAGGCATGCCATCTCAGAAACCCCCTTCTCTACCCTATAAAGGCATTTCCAGGCAGATCTTGGCTCAAAGCATTAGCATATTAGGGCCTAGGTGAGGTGCTGGGAGAAATTACCTAAGGGCTTTTGACCCTTCCTACTTCCCATAATAGTGGGAGGTCTGAGTTGCAGGGGTATAAAACCAGCCTGCTTTATAAAACCAGCCTGCTTTCCCCCCCCACCCCTCTGTGCTCTCTTTGGGGCTTGCACCCTTCTTGGGAGTTTTGTCTTTGTCTCCTCTTTATAGGGTCTTTACAAGTGGTGGCTGCCATCTTGGCCTACACGTGGCTGGGGTTCTAGCTGGGAATCCTAAGCACAGGGTTTTTCCTATTGCTGATTTGTGTGCCTGAACCTGTGATAAGTAAAGCCTTTTAAAACTGCATCGGATTCCTGAGTCTTCATCCATTCCCCGCCGGCTTCAGAGGTAGAAGGGAACTCGCTTCCCTGCACTATCGGGGACCCTGGAGGGTTCCCCAACACAAATGGAGTTAATAAGTCTAGCAAATTTCAAAAAGTGCCTGGAACATAATATAACTGTTTTATATATACTTGGTGATAATAATCTTTGAAAGGGGGAAGAAACTGCAGACTATGGCTGATAGGACTTTTTTTTAGTTTGAACTATCTTTCATTTTTATTTCAGTTTGATAACATTCCTAGATACTCTTAGAATAAAAAGAATTTAGTGTCCTAATTTATAGTTAAGATTGTCAGTGCTTTTTTTTTTTAGGTTCATGATTTTTTTTTCACTGATTTAAGAAATTAGTACTTACATTTAAGAAATGAACATTACTGTATTTCAGGGAATTAAGAAATTCAGCAACCCCAAAAAGACAGCTATTATATTCTTTGCAACAGTACAATCGTTTATTTAAGTATATTATTTACTATAAATGCTGTTGAAAAATTTATTAAGTTTATAGATCAGAAAATGTCTTCATATTCAAGATTTACAGTGAAACTTTAAGACTTGCAGAGATTTGTCTGTCATTCCAATCAATATAAAATAGTTTCTTTCTAATGCAACTTTATGATTACTGCTTATAAGGAAACAACATGCATTGTAGTGGTTTCACTTAGAGTGCTTAAGAGTCTACAAAGTACATAACATCCATTTCCTTGTGAGATAGGCTATATGATATCCATATTGGCCTCCATTCAAAGAAGCTTCTCACCCCAAATCCTGGTAGTAGCAGAACTCTGGAATCACAGCACTTTTTATCATATCATTACTTATTTCAGGTTCCTGTTTGTTTGCTTAGCTCACAGCAATATCTAACACTTACTAACAGTTTTTACTAGTTTAATGCCATTCAGTGTCTTTAGCTAAATGTATTATTTTTCTGTTTGGCACATACTTTAATTGCATTGAGGATTAAACATCAACACCCTATCACCTCCGCCCCCCCACCCCGCCCCTCTCTTTCTCAGTGAAGGTGGTGGTGGTGTTTATTTGGCTCATACTTAGTGGCACTCAGAGCTTACTCCTGACTGTTCTTAGGAATTACTCCTGGAGGTACTCAGGGGACCATGTGCGATACTGGAGCTTGAACCTGAGTCAGCCACAGGCAAGGCAAGTGTCTTACCTATCTCTCTGCCTCTTTTCTCTCCCTTTTAAGCCAATACCTTTGCCTTCTTGTACCTCTATGCATTGGCATCCTGATAATTACAAGAAAACAAGACACTGGTAGAGGAGGAGGAGGTGTTGCTGAAATGTGAAGTGTTACCAATGAGACATTGTCAATAATAGTACTGTATAAGCCATAGTGCAAAAAACTTAACAAAAATAGCACCTCTTCACTCCTGGGGGTGAACAGGTTCTGCTCCCGACTGGTTTAAAGCCCCAGGAAAATACTTATGATCTCAGCCAGACTTCACTGGTTTTTCAAGGCCGGACTTCACTGTTCCTTAGAGTCCCACCCAAGAAAAAAAGCCGATTTCAAACAAAGGTATGTGGGAGGCTGCAGCTACAATCTCCAGGCTCTCTTGGAGCTGGGGATGGGCCTTCCCAACCCCTCTCCAGAATGCCCGTTAGTCGTGCCCACAAACTGATCCACAACTGCTCATAAATGGCAGAGATGTCCCGGTTACTCCCGTGCCGTAAGATCTAAAAATATAATGGAATGATGTTGCACATACCACACCAGTTTTGATGGAGCATTCAATCACAAATGTGTAATCACAACGTCTAACCTCTAAGAATATATCGGTAATTTCTTATACAGTGGGTTCAAATGGCCCTATGTGTCCACTGTGAAATTTAATTATCTTCATTGACTTTCCTCTAAGAATGTCGTTCACCACCATATGTAGCAAATCAGAGGCAACATGCAATATAAAATAGATTATGCTTGGGATAGGCTTAAACAGTGGTTGCAAAATTTTGAAATAAGTGTTATCCGTAGTTGTAGAATTGGTGGGTTTGGGGTTGAGTAGTAGAAACCCACTCACGTTCTATAAATTCAATAAATGAATGCAAGAACACAAATGGGCCAAATTTGTAAGTAAAAGGTTATGACCATCAGTACCATTACCATATATGTGCTGTAATAGCCAGTATAATTAATGCTGGCTAAGTGAGCAGGTGTGGGGATGGGGGGGGTGAGTGGGCAATGAGGGTCTTTGGTGGCGGTGGGAGCACACTGGTGGTGAGTCTGAGGTTGAACGATGAAAGCTTTTAACAACTATTGTGAAAACCTTTGCACTATATAAATCATGGTACTTAAATAAAGTTTAATTTAAAAACATGAATTAGAGGTAGGAGGCAAACAGGGTAAGGGATGATGGTGGAGGGAAGTAGACACTGTGAAGGGATTGGCGTCAAAACATTGTACGCCTGAAACTCAATAATTAATAATAACTTGATAATTTTATGGTGACTAAATTTTTAAAAAATATGAAGAAAAGAAATTGATAGATTGTGGCCACAGTAGGACCCAATAAAATAGTAAAGAAGACATTAAGGAAGATACTGTATTCTTTCACTGGGATGGTCAATGAATGGAGACGCTTTTCTTTTTTGGATATTTTTTTTTGTTTGTTTTTTTGCTTTTTGGGTCACACCCGGCAATGCTCAGGGATTTCTCCTGGCTCTGCACTCAGGAATCACTCCTGGCTGTGCTTGGGGAACCATATGGGATGCGGGGATTGAACCCGGGCCGGCATGGGCCGGCCACGTGCAAGGCAAATGCCCTACCTGCTGAGCTATCGCCTCCGCCCCTGTCTTTTTGGATATTTTGAAGTCACTATTTTGTTTCATTTAAACTTCCCAATCACAATGATTCAGTGAGTCCTGTCAGGAGAGCTGTTTGGGTTTCTTAACTAGTGAATTAAGCCACTAGTTTGTAGCTAACAGAGTCTGACATTAAAGTTGTCACATCTTTTGAGGAAAGTCATTCAATCAGCTGGAAGCACCAAAAGCCTGTCCTTCCCTTATTCAATTTTGTAGAATAACATCAATTTCGTAGAAGAACAAAGAACAGAAGTCAGGCTGAATTATCCAAGATGGATGGCAGGAGAAACTTGATGATTCTTCTCATTCCCTTACAGAAGCCAACTTTCAGGGGAGTCGAGCAATGATAGAAACCTCTTTGTCTTTCCATCGTCCCTTTTCTCAATGGGTAGCTCTTTCTAGAGACTTGACTTTCTTTCTTTGATACTGCTAACTGCTTATACTACAGAAAGTCTCCCCGCCCACATCTTGCTATTTGTTGCATAAACTACATCAGTCAAGATCCAAACACATTTACTTTATGAAATGTAAAATCACCAGTCCTGTAGAGTTGGTCCTTTTGTGTGTGTGTGTGTGTGTGTGTGTGTGTGTGTGTGTGTGTGTGTGTAAGAGAGGAAAAGAAAGAGAGAGAGATGTTATTTTACTTGGCCTGTTACTGCTTGCATTTTCTATAATAGATGTTTCTGTAGAGCTGTGTTCCTCAACCTTTTTCTTCTGACCGTGGCTCTTCTCATCATGTGTAGTTCCTGAAGTGACTTTGTGCTCCCAGTTGGCTCTGTCTTCTTGTGCCCTGGTTCTCCAATGATGTGATCTTTTTGGGATATACTGGGGACCTTTGGGAGCCATCTGTTCTCTTTTATTCTGTTAAATGAAACAAAATAGTGGCTGAAAAATATCCAGAAAAAGAAAAAAATATTCTATATTAATTGACCATTCCAATGAAAGAAAAAATTAGTATCTTCCTTAATATCTTCTTTACTACTTTGAGAAAACACTGGTCAAGAGCAGTGTTTTTCAATGTTTTTTCAACCATTTCTCCTGGCTGGAATAGGTCTGGAATAGGTCTGCAGGTGGAAAAAGTTTGAAAACCATTGGTCTTAGTTATAATGGTCAGTCCACACCAGTGTGCGAGACAGATGCCGGCCCACAGATATGAAAAGACTGAAGAATGCTGATCTAAAGGCATTATTAGAGTCAATTTCAACTTTGGGGCTAAGAATGCCACAAAGGTGGCTCTTGTACTCCTGAGTGCCTTGCATCAGCAAATACCTGATGTCTAGTTGTTCTGAGTTCAATCTTTAAACATCCAGTCCAAATCCATAATTGCTAGTATAAAATTTTGAATATTACCATTTTGTTTCTGCTCATCAGCTAATGTGAATCACATTAATAAGAATTTTCAAATGAAATAAGCTCCATTTGCTAAAGATATGTTGAACAAAAGACTTGAGGCATCTGGTATGAAAGAGAACCTGTATCATTAGAATATTTATGTACTGTAATGATAGTGGAAGGCAGCTCTGTTCACTGCTATACCACCTGCCCCTTGAGGTGTTGCAGGTGTGGCTGCAGTGCCTGGCTGCGTTGGCAGGTGGCAGACAGGAGACAGGACTCTGCCCCGTGGGCCCTGCATGGTTGATGGTCTGACATAGAAAAAGACTGGGCCCCCTGGGATGAACCTAGAGCCACGGCAGAGCCTGGCAAGCTACCTGTGGTGTATTTGATATGCCAAAAACAGTAACAATAATGGACCTCATTCCTAACGAATGGAGATGTTACTGTGCCCGCTTGAGAAAATTGATGAACAATGGGAAGACAGTGATATAAGTGAATGATAGTGGAGAGAAGGGATATAGATGATGTGATATTGCAGTCGAACATGGAGATGAACAGGATGTTGAGATCAAGAAATCAGCATATAATTAAGACAGAAGCTACGAGTGTTATTTTCCAGCCAGTGGCATGTCTGTAAGTCTCCATAGAGATGATTCATTCCACCAATTGTTTAACTCCAACATCTACTGGGAACTTCTCTAGAGAATTTGCTAGGTTTCATGGGTATTTGCCAAGATGAATAAGTCAGTGTCTGTCTTCCATGATGCTCATAGACACACCCAGGGCCACCTTAAGTCAGAGAGTGTTACAGGAACACAATGGAAGGAATTATTAATTTCTGACACACAGAAAAAATGAATTCCATAGAGGATATGGCATTTGAGTTGGAGAAGATTTGAAGAAGATAAATGGGTTTCACTGGGTATAAGGGAAAATAAAGAGAGTTCCAGTCCTAGAAAATGCCTGAGTGAAATAAAGAAATATGTTAAAGTGATGATGTTTTCAAGGTCTGGTAGAAGTTCACTCTAAAGAAGTGCAGTACATGGTGGGGTATGCCATGGAGATGAGGCGTAAAGCTTTAGGAACACAGCTGAAAAAGGAGATAAAAAGCCAAAAAGGGAGTTGCTTTACAAAATGTGTTAAGGTGTTTAAGAGTTTTTCTGGTGTGTAATTAGAATCTTTATCAAAAAGTAAAGAAACACGACAAGACTCTTGTTTAATGAAAGGTAACTTGTGGGGAGTATAGGATATCAACCCAGCAGGCAGAGAATGGACTGTTAAATCAGGAGTGTCGCTTTCAATGCTTAGGACCAGCCAGGAAAAGGGGCAGAATGGGCTCAAGAGAAAACTTAAAGGTCCAATGGAAAGATTATGAGAAAGAGTCAGATGTGATCAGTGATAAGGGAATGGTTAAAGATGAGTCATGCTTGTAGCTACAGGTAGATGATTATGTCATTGAAACAAAGCAGAGAATTGAGAAACATTTTGGGAAAGGAAGAAAATGAGACTCATTTTAAACTGCTGAGTTGAAACTCTCTGTGGTACATTAATTTCCTTAACAGAAAGATGTGGCTCTGTTTTAGGGACTGGCATGCAGAGGTTAAAAACAACACAGCAGGTAAGGCCACTGCTGTCATGGAACACCCTTCTAGTGGGGTAGATGAAATCAAACCAAAACCAAACAAACTAGGAAGCCCTATGTTTGCCCCAAACCCAGATGTGAAACCTTATTCCCCAATCTGATGCTAGTAGGAGGTCTAGTTTGAGATTACACTTGTCAAAGTGCTTTTGAGAAGTTAGATATGATGGGATCCATGCCTTTAAATGAAGCAACATGAGCGAGCTTGCTGCTCTTTCTTTACTCTAAATGTGAGCATACAAGAGGGTGGATTTACGCAAAGTAGGAAGAAGTTCCTGGCCATGATGCCAATCTCCGTTTACCTTAGCGTTGGGTTTATCACCCTTCAGAAGCATGCGGAATATACATTTATTCTTTTTTTTAAATTTTATTATACCATGTGAGATATACAATTACAAGGATGTCCATAATTGGGTCTCTGACATACAGTGTTCCAGCACCCATCTCTCCACCAGTGCCCCATTTCCACCACCCACATCCCAAACACTCCCCCCAACCCAATCCCAGCCCGCCCCTACTGCAGGCACATTTTCTTTCTCTTTCTATCTCTCTGTCTCAGTCCCTGTATCTCTCTCTGTTCTCTTACACTTTGTGGCTTGCCCTACAGATATTAACATTTTATGATGTCTCTATGTGCATATTCAATAATGAGTTCTAGAGTGACATCATAATTCCCCATTCCACATAACCTCTCCAGTTTGTTGCAACTAGAATGATCATTACAGTGTATAATGTGAAAGATCCTGGAAAGGACCTGCTCCTAAAATCCATTATTGTCTAAGATTGTCACACTGTGAGTCTGAAATGTCTCTCTTCCAGCTGTTGGCTGTGGTGGCTGGGAGCTTGTAGCCATGCCCACTGACATGGAGTCTGAGGAATGGGTGAAGGAGCCCAAATCCCACCCTCCAAGTCCGGTCAGCGTGGCCCCTTGCGTGCTGAGTGAGCCCTAGGAACTATGTAGGACCCGGCCAGAGGCTGACCGAGCCTTTTACCGTCCTCTGTAACTCCATGGGCCACTTCACGTATACATTTATCCTTGAAGCAAAAAAAGGCAGAAAAATATTTACAGTTCAAATAACCACCAGAAAGAAAAAAATCTAAAAGACCCTAGAGAGAGATTGAGATGGTTCTATACGAATAGTTAGGAAAGGTGAAGTCTCTGTGAAGACTCTTGGACTGAGATCTGAGCAACAAGAAGTCAGTCATAAAAGTAGCCAGAAGAAGTGTGCAGGGAGAGGGAAGAGCTGGGGAAGGGCCAAAGGGCAGGAACTAGCAAATGTGTTCAATGAACATCAAATCAGTATCACAGTAGGATAGACAGGGACGCCCATCATATGGCGCTTGTTATAAAGGGCTTTGTTTTCAACCTGTGCTCCCAGGAAGAGGGTAAGAAGATATTGTTTGACTAGCTTTTGAAAAGGATCATGCTTTACTGAGAGGAGAATGAGCTTAATGGAAGCAGGGCAGAAGTAGTCAAGACAGGTGGAAAGCTCTGGAGAATGGTGACTTGGGCTAGGGAAGTCATGGCAGAGAGTTTATTTCTGAAAAGACAATTTATTTCTGAAAAGATTTTATTTTTGTTTTTTGGCCATACCCTGAGGTGCTCAGAGCTTACTCTTGACTGTGCTCAGGATCACTCCCAGTATATGTGGTACCGAAGATGGAACTTGGGTTGGCCACATGCCAGGCAAGCTCATTCTATCACATCACTATCACTATCACTATCACTATCACTATCACTATCACTATCACTATCACTATCACTATCACTATCACTATCACTATCACTATCTTCCCGTTAATCATCTATTTGCTAGAGCGGGCACCAGTAATATCTCCATATGTCCCGTCTCATGCTAGTAGAACCCAAAGGCATCCGACCACTCCAGGAACATAAAGAGCCTCAAACAATTATATTAGGTCACGGGAATGACCTAATATAAATGTTACTGGTATTTAGCATATCAAATACTACACGAGCAGCTTGCCAGGCTTGCCGTGTGGGTGACATACTGTTGTAGTCACCTCTAAATAAAGCATTTATTGATAAACCACGCAAGCCGGGCTGTGATAGTCTGGTCTGCTGGGTGGAGTTGTGACGAGAGGGAAGTCCGGATGTGGAAAATGGCGGGCCCCATGGAGTGTGGGAGGGTGGTCTGGCTTGTTGTGAGGCTCAGCTGGGGTGGCAGGCCAGGGCTAGAACTCATCATGCCTCCCGGGTGCCTCCACGAGCAGCTGGGCACAGGGAGAGCAAGTAGCATCTCTGCCCCATGTCTGAGAGTCTCATTCTACTGTAGGATATTTCTGACCGCAAAATCCTGGAATTATTTTAAAGGTGGAGCTTAAAGAATGACTAGAGGGAAACGTTTGGGGGCTGAAGCACCTAGGTGAAGTTGGTGTCAGTTGTTGAAAGTAGCAACATTGATGGGGATGGGGGGGAGAAGTTTGAGGTCTGAGGCTCAGGCTTGTGATACGATTTGAACAGTTAGGCTGGAATGCAGTGGAAAGGTCAGACCTAGCGATGTAGGTTCCAGAATAATCCAGAATAATCCTACCAGCAATGAGCTAACTGTTGTATTTTCCAAAAAATAACTGCAAGATTGTTATTGAGGGCTGCAAATCGCTCTTGTGGATCAAGAATAAAAGCAGTACCAGAATCTGAGGAGAAGGAAAAAAGAAAAATAAATGCACTGCTGGCTTGGGCAACATGAGAACCTATGCATAAGAAAGCCAGAGCCATAGTACTGCCCATCCAGCTGTTTTCTGAAGGATGGGATGAGGAAATCATAGCCAGTACGAGGTGGTGCCTGTGCTGACAGCAGAGACTCCAGTTTGACTGAAGGGAAGAAGAGACATTTGAACCCACTTATGGGATTATGTTTAGAGTCTAAGAACATGCTAGGGGGACCGGAAGATGGTTATAGTGGTTAAGGCACTAGCTTGTACATACCCAGGGTCCATCCCTGGAACCTCTTGGACCACTGAACGTTGCTAGGGCAGCTCTGAGATTCTTAAGCACCTCTGGGTGTGACCCTGAAGGCTCCAGCAGCTACAAGGTGGGTCAGGTAATTTGTGTTATTTTAAGTTGTGAGTAACACTGTATCCTCAGGCCCTTACATTGTACATAGGTTGGTCCCTGGCCCTCCTGAAAACCCCTTTTCTATCCACCCCCCCCAAATGCTTGAAAGTTGAGCCTAGAAGTAAAAGCTCCTCAAAGATCTTTTATTCTTTGTTGTGAGAAGGAATAAAAAGACTTGTAAACTGGGTAATTGAGTTTGCAGAGAGGGCATCCACATGATGTGTTTTCATATGGTGTGTCATGGTGTTACTATTTTATGTTAACTAAACTTGTTGTGATTTAAAATATTCTATATTTGATTATGTACAGGTATGTTGGGAAAGGGGTGTGAATATGTGTGTGGAGTGTCTTTGTGTGTGTAGATGTGTGTCTGTGTGATCTATATAACTATTCCTTGGGGAATTTCCTTAAACATTGCAGGGATTATTTTATTATATGTCATAAATGATATCTGAAGTCTAAACCTGGATAATAGTATAATTAGAAAAAGAGCTGAAAGGTCTTCATGGTGGCAACATTTAAAGAGACAGAAGAGAATTATAGGTAAGATCTGAATAAGAGCAGTATCCTCAATCATGCCAGTAAAACTGGCCTGGAAAATTAGAGTGCCAAGTGTTATGTCTTAAATAAGAAATTAAACTAAATAAAAATAAATGAAATAAAATTGGGATGATGCTGAGAAAATCAGTATAGCACAAGAGTGATATGCAAATTTATGAAGCATTCCATATTAAAAATATACATATTCGCTCATCCTTAATATATGATATCTCAAAGTGAAATGATGTCAATATTCATAGAACTTAAATTATGGTAAACATTTATTAATTAGAAAATTCAAGATTCTTGATTTCAGCATGTTTTAGTCACCTCCAATTCAAAACAATAGGAAAACATTAGTCATAATTTCCTCAACACACCTCAATTCATTTTCCTTTTTTTTTTTTTTTTTTGCATTTTGGGTCACACCCAGGAATACCCAAGGGTACTCCTGACTTTGCACTCAGGAATTACTCCTGGCGGTGCTCGGTGGACCATATGGGATGCCGGGGTTTGATCCCATGTGGGCCGTGTACAAGGCAAACGCCCTACTCATTGTCCATTTTCCTTTTGTTTTTTAACTCAATAGATGGCGCCATGTAGTTGATCTTAGTAAAAACTTAGCAAACTTTCTCTAGCATTTCTCACACCTATCACCTATCTAGAAGCTTTCCTGAGCCCAGGAGTTTGCACTCTTCCATTCTGCTGTCATCCCTCAGTCTAAGTAACCCAGTGCAACCCCTGCTTTTGTCACTTGACAGATTTGGGGCAATGTTGTCAGAAACCAAGGGATGTTTGAAAAAATCTAAAGTAATTTGATTGTCACAACTGGGGAGAAGAGTCTAGTGGGTAGAGACTTGATATATTACTAAACACCCTACACTGCAGAGGAAATTCATCACAGCAAGGAATTCTCTGGTTCAGATTGTCCATAGAGCTGCTGTTGAGAAACCTTGGCACAGGGACAATGACATTTACCATCTGCCTGTTCCCTGATAATGTTTCTCCAAAGTAGCCTGCATAATCTCAAAACTTAACATATGTAGTTATTATTCTTCTCAAATGAAGAGTCATTTCACTTAAGTGTCTTAAAACCCAAAATATACATCTGATTTATGCTTATACAATAAATCTTACTAAATAACCCCAAATTAATCTAATAATCAGTGATTATTGAACTAGTTAACTTTAAGAAAACATGGGTGATCTTAGTTTATAATAGTTGACAATGTTCTCTATATTGATTTATACTGGTTTATGTACCGGTTCAGGTCAAGTTCATTTTCATTTGTACCTATTATCCTTTTAATATTAAGAATATTAAGAATATGCCTGTTGCTAGAATTTAATGTAATATCAATGTAATATTATTCAATGCAAAATTCAGTGTAATATTCAGTGTTTAGTAATTGAAACTTAAAAAAAATCTCAACAAAACAGTAAATGCCAAGTAAATGCAGAGTAAATACAAACAATATCATATTCACCAAATGGCATGAAAGGAACAATAATGGAATTACCACTGCTATAAACTGTGCTGCTTAAATGAGCCAAATGCAAATACTCCTTTGAAAATGACAGAGCAAGTTATGTAACTGTAAAGATAACTGCATCAGGGCTCTCTTCTGAGATGACACACAGTTAAACTCCAGTAGATGAGAAAAAGATATGCCTCAGTATGGAGTAGGCTCTCGAAAGAAACTCAGTCCTATCGTTTTTCTCCTAATGAAATTGGATGTAGTAGGTTATGAGTATATTAAATTTGTGTTCTTTTATTTTACTTAACAACCTCACAATGGTCTCAAACATGCTGGATCTCAGCATCTTTCAGTGGTTTGCTTTGCTATTTGGATTAAATATAAACTCTTTCCTAGAGCTTAAAAAAGAACAATCTCTCCTTTCAGAACTCTTCAAGAGCCCTGCATATATAAAGCTCACTCATTCGTTTATTGCTGCTATTTTGCATATATCATTTGTTCTGTATGATTCTCCCTCCTCCACCCCAGCCTTCCTTGCAGGCTTATATAGCTCCCTGACTCTCAAGTGAGTTTTTCTTGTCTGCAGTGCTGAAAAATCTTTGGATGTTTTAGTGAATCTCATTTAAGCATCCAGGAAAGCATAACCTCCTTCCACCAAAATAAAGCAAACAAGCAGAAATGATTAGAAGCAAAATATTTTGTCAGTAAATACTCTGCTTATTAATACTATTCCTTGGATAGGTTATTTTCTCTCTACTAGTTGTTAATCTTCACTTATAGTGTGGTCTTTCCATTGCACATTTTGTTTCACCGTTCAGTCTTATCATCACAAACTAATGGTAATAGTAATGATTGGAACCAACAAAAATGAAAGTAGAAGAGTGTATCACCATGAAGGAGAGTCTCCAACAGGATTCAAACTTCTTGGACATCCTTGATTTTCTGATAGTTCCATAAAATATCCTAGGAGTGATTTTTCTGGTGCTAAACTAGATCATATCATTTAATAAACCTAGTTAGGCTACTGTTATTTCCAAGTTAATTATTTCAGAATAATTTTAAGAATTCACCTTTCCAAGGTGAAATACAATTTTCATTCTGAGGACAGTGTTTTGACCTTCTCTTTAGAAGAGAGAATATAAAAACCATTTTAATGCTTAGCGATCAGGCGACTTTATTACAGACTCACCCTGTGATCTCAGGAAGTCCATTTTGGCTCAGTTTGAAATCTGGTTTCCAACAGGGCTACGTCCTTGCTCTATATGTCCTCTGAATTTTTCAAAGACACTATTTGGGAGGAAAAACTGATACTCTGTGAAAGTGTCAATGCATGCTCCCTTTATGTGTAATATGATATTTATGAATTTTATTATTAAATGATGATGCTACTGACTTCTATTTTATCTTACTTGAGTAACAGGTATGCATTATTGTGCCTAAATATGCATAGAAACACTCTAGGATATAGCATTTTAGGAAGGAAATAATTTGTGTGTTAGATCTTCCTTTCTAAAACGGCTTCCAATTGCTTTCGTGGGGTGTGGCCCCTCACAGTGGTATCAACCTATGTGAGCATGCATGCTGTCTTGGAGTCACAGCATAGACCCTTAAGATTCTGCAGGATGTAGAGACTTGAAAGTGAAAAATAATCAGTGTCAGAGACAGAGAACATAGCTCGATGTGAGGCCAGTTTTAACTTGATAATGACTATTCTCCCCTCGTCACTAGGGTTGTTCACTAATTGATCTTTCTCACTTCCTTGAGCATTAACTTGGTGGCACAAAAGCATTGAAGAAGGGTAAGGCATGATACATGATTGAGAAGCGCCAAGAAAGTACCTACCATGGATCTAACTGTGGTGGTAGGATAGCAATTGCTTATGGTAAAAAATAAGGAAGACCTCAGTTTGGAACGTGGACATTTATATACCAAGGCATGGTGAGCCTGAGGGAAAGACCTAGCAGTGTAGAGTTTGCCTTGTAAGATGTTCCCTGGAAATTTTGTGCTAGCATATTTACACATGGATGACAGTTTAAGTTATATTAGACCACACATACAGTAGGATTGTGTGCTTTATTAAAGAACTTTAAAAAATCTTTAAATCATCTCTTTTAATTAAAAAGGTGAGTACTAGGCACTGTGATTTACAGCAGTGTCAGTGATAGGTTTTCATGCACACGGTGTTCCCACACAGCCTCTACCAGGCTCCCTCCTTTCAGCTGATCCCCTTCCCCATCCCATCCCACCATAAGATCAATTATTTAGTGAGTTCTCAGGCTCTGTTGGCTTTGGCCATTTGCTGTCCACTTACTGTGTTCCTTTATGCCCCACATTCTGTATCTGTACCTCTTAAGGAGGTTTTATCTTTTGTTTGTATTGAGACTTCATTCAGTGAATCCTGATGTTTATGTCATCTTAGAATTATAAAACTTAATGGATTTCATGCTTCGACTAGTTCTTTAAAACATCTAGGATGATGTCCTGAAGAATTATAAGCAATCTATATTTTTTCTAAACACCACTAGCTCTTTTATTTATATTTTCTAATTCAGATAATCACTGTATCACTGTCTTCCCATTCATCTTCGATTTGCTCGAGCGGGCACCAGTAACATCTCCATATGTCCTGTCTCATGCAAGTAGAGCCCAAGGGAACCTGCTTGCTCCAGGAACATAAAGAGCCTCAAACCATTCCATCAGGTCATGGGCATGAGGTCTATAATTGTTACTGGTATCTGGCATATCAAATATGACATGGGTAGCTTGCCAGGCTCTGCCGTGCAGGTAGCATACTCTTGTAGTCATCTCAAAATCCAGCATTTATTGATGAACTGCGCTGCCGCGCGAGCCGGGCTGTGATAGGCTGGTCTGCTGGGTGGAGTTCTGATGAGGGGGAAGTCCAGATGTGGAAAATGGAGGTCCTCATGGAGTGGGGGGGTCGTCTGGCTTGTTGTGAGGCTCTGCTGGGGTGGCGGGCCAGGGCTAGAACCTGCCATCCTTCCCTGGCACCTCATGAGCAGCTGGGCACAGTGAGAGCCAGTAGCAGCTCTGCCCCATGTCTGTCTAAAATTAAATATTTTTAATCTATAAAATTAATAGACAAAATCCA